>PVLC010001640.1:59456-136430 GCA_004027655.1 Graphiurus murinus
AGCATTTGGGAGGCTGAGACCGGAGGATCCGGGTTCGCGGCCAGCCTCAGCTACCTAGTGAGGCACTCCGCAACTTAGTGAGACCCTGTTTCAAAATAAAGAATAAAAAATAGGGCTGGGGGTATAGCTCAGAGGTAGAATGCCCCTGAGTTCAATCCCCAGTACCACAAAAAAAAAAAAAAAAAAAAAAAAAAAAAAAGAGGCATTGGCCACTGGTTCATTCGATGTCCCTTTTCAACCTGGGAGACCCAGAGACCAGGTGCCTTGCTTCTTTAGAGTGTTTGTTCTCTCCTGATTTGAACAAAGGGGAGATGAACAAGGACTAAGTATCATGTACTTACCTGGTTTTACTCTGAAATTCCTTTTCACAGAACATTTCTGTTTCTACTACTGTGTTTCCTATTGGAGCAGCTCCACATTTTCAGTCTCTTTGACCAGAAGAGTCTTCTGCCTTCCTCTCTTTCTCCATCAAGGATGATCATTTGTCAAGCAAATGTACAAAGGTGCCCAGGTCCCAAATCATTTTAGAAAGAACAATATGAAGCTGCGTTTTTTAAGCAGTGGACATACTTAAAGGAGGACAGCTTCACTTGGTAGACGATGGTGGGAGAAGGGCCAATGAATATTCTCCTGCAGGAAAAAAAAATGACTCTTTGAAACTGAGAAACTCTCCAAATAAAACTGTAGCTTTAAGCAAGAGGAAACAAAACAGTTGTCCTGTGGCTCTTTCGATATTTGGTTTAGAAATGCCAAAATATTTCTAGCATAAAAAGACAAAATGATTATACTATAATGATTTGCATTCACTGCAGAATGTTTTCATTTCAAAATGAACTTGAATGTTTTTCTTATTTTGAATAGTAGTTAAAAGAAAAATGTGGAGGCTAAGAAACATGCTCGATTAGTCCATTTTTCTGTTATTAATGGAACCTGAGGCTTGGTAATTTGAAGAAAAGAGGTTTATTTAGTTCATAGTTCTGCAGGTTTGAGAACATGCTCCTGGACTTAGCTAGCTGGCTTTTGGTGAGGGCTGCATAGTCGTCCATGCATGTCAGAAAAGTGAAGAAGAAGCAGTGCATGTGGAAGAAGGGTTTACATGGCCAAGGGGAGGTGCCATGCCAGCTTTGTAGAAATGAACTCATTCCCATAAGACCTAACTTTCTTTTTCCTCTTCCTTCTTCTTCTTCTTAAAAAAAAAAAATATATATATATATATATATATATATATATATATATATATATTTGATATATATATTAAATTTAGGGTCTTGCTAAGTTGCTAAGGGCCTTCCTAAATTGCTAAGGCTGGCCTGGAGCCTTCAGTCCTCCTGCAGTCTTCCTTTCTCAGCCTCTCAAGTACTGGGATTATAATTATGCACCACTATGCCCCCAGTTCTTAAGAGAAGACATTTATTCATGCATAAGGGTGGTACCATCGCATTGTAATAATTTCTCACTGAATCCTACCTCTTAAAGGTCCTACCATCTCTCAGTACCATTATGCTGGGAACCAAGCTTCCAGCAAATGGAATTGTGGAGGACAAACTATATCCAAACCTTAGCATATGCTTTAGCAAGTAGATAGAGAAATAAAACATTAACTTAAAATTTAAAAGACGTATGCCCATTTTTCCCACTAGTAAGTGAATATTATGATATCTTAGATTTAGTTGGAGGAATACAGTCTGAAAACCAGCTAGAATTATGTTGACCTTGAAAGTAGACTTTTTAAGGTGAAAATGAAATCCTTTGGGTCTTAATGGGATTGCTGAGTCAGCTGGTCTAAAGCTGTTGGGACTACACTTCTTAGCTTGATAATGCACTTAAAGGGGAATCAATAAACCTGACTTTGAGAAATACAAGTCTTTCTCTACTCTATGCCTTCCTTGGCCAAATAAATAAGTAAAATAAAATTGGTCTTTTGGCAACCTAGATGTAAGTAATTCTTTTTGGTGTTTCATTAATTTATTTTAAAAAAGTAGGATGCTAACAGAAGGTGATGGCATAATTCTTCTCTAGAATTTCTTTTAGATTTATAAGGAAAATGTGAGACTTTCTTTTGAGTAGGCTAGTAAAACACTTTAAAATGAGGTGATACTTCATGGATATTTCTTTCTAATTTTCATCACTTCTCCTGAAAATCTGGAGGCTCCTTTTTTCCCCCCTTAGTCAAGTTATGACTCTTTCCTTATTTGTTGTCATCTCACTGATTTTATTTAATGATTAGAATGATGATGACCATGATATAAAATAATAGTAACTACCTGAGTGTGGTGGCACATCTGTAATCCCAGTATTGGGAGGCTGAGATGGGAGGATCACAGGTTTGAGACCAGCATCAACAACCTACTGAGACCCTCAGCAACTTAGCAAGACCCTACTTCAAAATAAAAACAAAATAGGCCTGAGGGTATGGCTGAGAGGTAGACTGACCCTGCTTTCAATCTCTAGTGCTAATATAAATGAATATATAAATAAAATAAAGTACCACTTAAATTTAAAGTGCTTACTATGGGTCAACACTGTGTTAAGTGATTAGCACAAGTTTCCTCTTTAAGGCTGATAATGGCTCTAACACATAGATACTATTATTATCCTCACTTAACAGGGGAACAAGTGCAGGCTAAAGGAAGCTACAGAGCTGATCAAGGTTATTTCCAGGAGGAGGTGGATTTGTGCTGGACTTGAATCCGTGCGAGGGGACTCCAGTGGCAGTGGTCTTGACTATCGCGCAACTCCAGAGCTTTGAATTAATGAGGAATAGAATCTTTAATGGCACTTTGCTCCATTGCACTCGAGCAGAATAACGAGGAAGAGGTTGAGGGGCTTTTGCCAGCTCCAGGACCAGCATTAATGAGTGGGCAATGGTGACTGGTAATGAGCACAAAGCCCGGCTTAGCGATGCTGGCTCCTGCTTACTTTGCAATTATAATGCTTATCTGAAAATTATAGGCAAAAGTGCTGGAAATAACTGTACTCTGATGCAGGCAAAGTTTTCCTCCCATCTTGTTTATAGCATTAATTAGCTTAGGAAGCCCTTGGAGGCTATAGAATAGGGTACAAAATTCAGTTCAATCACATCCCCCAAGTGAGTCAGATAAACCTCAATTAGAATACTACTGGATTTTCAAAAGCACTCAAGGTGAAACTCTGAAGATCAAATCACTACAGAGGCACATAATCATTTCCTACTTGTGCTCCATCATCAACATCATGATTGCCATGACTACCTCCTCAACATCTTCAGCAACTTTATCACCACCACCAACATCTCTACATAATGTTCTACTAAAGTTGACTTCAAATGTGCGGGCATGGTCTCATGTGTGCCATATTGTAGACACTTAATAAAGACTCGACTAAGTGTGGAGTAAGTGAAGGAAGTTGTTGAGCACCTCTGATGTGATAAGCATTGTACTAAGTGCTGTGCCTTAAAGATTACGTTTGATCACCATCCCTGCCCCGTGAGTAAGTCCTCTTATTATTCCCACTTTACACATGAGGAAACTGAGATGCAGAGAAATCAGGCAACTTATGCAAGTTCCCTCAGTTAGTGAGTGGCAGAGTTGAAACTTAGCCCCAGGTCGCTCTGTGCACCCGCAGCCCATGATACTGCATGGCTTAGTAGTATCACTACACAGACCACTTTTTCCTTCTCTGGTGCCTCTTCTAGAAAGAGATTACGTTTAGTTGATTTGGCTATCATGAAGCAAAACAGAGACCCAGCAATACTGGTTTTCAGAACTGGATGAAACCAGTCCTAGTTCTATGTTTTAAAAGCCTTTAAAGTTTCTACTCAGAGAGTGATCTCCCTTGACAGATGATAGCAGTAGTTTAAAATTTTCCTCTTGGGCACAATTCCAGTGCTGTGTCTGAGAATTTTTCCTGCTGAAGGAAATCAGTAATGGTAGCTCCTCTGGGAAGATTTCCAGTGCAGAACACTTTCAGAATAGGAAGTCCCCAGGATGTAGGCAGTAAACTGTTGTCCTCAAAAATTCGGAGACTAAAGAGAATGCCATTGCTATTTGAGGATGCTCTAAGAATCCCAACTTGCTTTCTTGGTAACCCCTTTCCTCTAGCCACATTCATATGCATCTTCATTTAATTTTCTCCCTTAAAATTAAACTCTTATGTCTCCCATATATCTAAGTTCTGACTCTGGAAGGGCTGGCAGACTGTTTTCCCTCACCTAATTAAAAAGAATTGTAGGTAATAGGGAAATGCTCTTACCCAATTGTCATGGTTGTTTATCCAGTTAGGTAGAAAGTTCTTGCTTCCTCTGCACACTGCCACACCTTTGTATCCTTTCCATTTTGGTTTTATAGAAATGCTCTTAATTCTTTAAGTTTTTCTTTATGTGTATGAAAGCTATACAAGAGTCACTGACGTTGTGCAAGGAACTGAAAATACATGCTTTTAGCATCACATTTTCCTGGGGTGCGTGCACAAACTCCTCGCATGTATTGTTTTTTTCTCAGTACTGGGAATTGAACCCATGGCCTTGCAAAGGCTAGGCAAATGCTCTACTGCTGAGCTACATCCTCAGCCCCTTTCCCATGTATTTATTTACTATATTCCTACAAAGAAATAATTCTATGGGTATAAATTCTCTGAATCTCTCATTTAAACTATATAAAAATAAACAAATATATATATATATATTGATTAACAGAAAAGTAAGAAAGGGTATATTGCAAAGGAAAAGAAATGACTCAATTCAACGCAAAAGCCTGGGGTTATTTTTAATAAATGGTATACAACAAAGGAACAAAATACACTTTCTTCCTCAGTGTAATTATCTAACATCATCAGTGGTAAATATCTAATATTTAATCATCCATGTAGAACCTTGCAGCTGACTTGAATTTTGTAGTTCCAGCTGGTACCTCCCATTGTTGCTGTCATTTTCTTCCACCGAGATAGTAGAAATTATAACTGAGTACTTTTTTTGGTGTTAGGTTTTTGTTTAATGCCTGTCTCTCATTCTCTACCAGATCTGGATGTTCCAGGAGGAAGAGCTGAGCCCCTGCTCACCCCTGTGCATCCAGTGCTCAGAGCTGGGTCTGGCATATAAACGATGCCTGAGGTTGGATTCCACAGAAGCAGAGCCCGAGATGGGGACTCTCGTGCATGTGAATTTAGAGATCATACTGTCTCAAGGAGGGGAATGAGTGACGCAAAGTCTGAGCTGGAGAAGACCTTCACCCTGACCCCACAGGGCACTCCGGACACCAGGGAGCTGGTCCCACCTTAAGATAAGGGAGCTCTTCTTCTAGATCCCCGTGTTATTCTTTGGTCTTGTGCCTCCCTCCCTCTCTCCGGCATGAGGTTCGCATAACCATCTTCTGCTGCAGGCAATTCTTTAACACTTGGGCAGTGGCTCTGGGGACAGAGTGCTTTTCTGCTGGTGCATTCGTGACTTCAGCGTCTTTGTTCCCCCTCTGAATTCTTCTTGGTCTGTTCTTGTTTATTCAACGTGACTGGCCAACCCTACTCAGTTTAACTTCATTGCTTCTTCATAAATCATGGCTTCTGCTTTATTCCTTCCGCTACTGTCTTTGTACTTTCCCCAACAGCACTCATTTAAACTCTTCAAGAGAGATAAAAACCAGCTGAGTTGACCAGCTGCCATACAAGGAAGATGATCACTGCTTGTTCATTGATTTAATCATTCACTCATTTAATGCAGGCTCATTGGATACCTACAGCGAATCAGGCACTGTTCTGAGTGCTAAAGCTACAGTGAGGAACAAAATTAGATGTGATCCTTGTCTTTATGGAACATAGAGGGAGGTGGGCAGAATTCTAGTGCCAGGATCTACACTCAGAAAAGGGCTAGGGCCTGTTTCAAACTCAGAAACATCAACATTTCAGTCCCAAGCAAGTACTTTGCATGGTCTTTCTAGAATGCTCCAATGATAGATATTGAGGGGTATATATATGTGTGTGTGTGTGTGTGTGTGTGGTACTGGGGATTGAACTGAGGGGTATTCTACCTCTGAGCTACACCCCCCAGCCCTATTTTTATTTTTTATTTTGAAATGATCTTGCTCGTTTGCTGAGGGCCTTGCTAAGTTGCTGAGGTTGGCTTTGGACCTGTGATCCTCCGGGCTCAGCCTCCCAAGTACTGGGATTACAGACGTGTGCTACCACATTTGGCTAGATATTGAGTTTTTATTTTGATGTTTGTCTTATTTCTGCCCCTTTTCTCAGGTGCTATGATTCTAAGTCTTGAGTTTATTCCTTCCACATCCTTATTCCAGGAAAAATCGAATCTATGAGTGTAATAACTGCTTTATGTTTAATGCAAAGGTTAAGTCACAAAGCCAGGTCATCCTCCATGAGGAGTTGCAAATAAAACCTTAAGTTATTATTTTAAGTACACTTTTAGTCACTGAAGGGATAGATGACATTCATTTGCATAGCACAGGGACTCAGTAATAGAGCTTCCCATATATTATAGAGATGAAATCAACAAGCACTTACTGTTAAAAGACCATAGTATACTCACATTTGGCATGAGGTATGAATTCTGTTGGTCCTGAATTCCAGAATAGTTCTGTGGGTTTTTATTTATTTGTTTTAATAGTGGAATATGTAACTCTCCATTGATGCAAATTTTGGTTATCTCATTGCTAATCAACCCACTCTCAAACACACAGAGGAAAATCAGCTCTGGCATAAGAGACCGACCTTTCAGGCCAGTGCGGAGAGAGTTTGGTTCTCACATACTTTATGATAAAAGTCTTCATCAAAAGTCTGCTTGGTCTTTATGTTGTGTGTCTTTCTATTTTCAAAATTAACATTCCACATCTTTCTTTATGATTCTTTCTAGAGAGTGTTGGTGATGCATGGAAGAATATAGTCCAAATTTCTAATTAGAAGAATATTAGTAGGAGAGGGTTTGACATTCCACACAGTTAAGATTCTTCATTAAAAGTGTGTTGCTGAGCAGGCATGTGTTTAATTCTTATGGAAAGGAATTCTTCTGGGTGAGCTAAGCGTGGAACTGGAGAGACAGTGAGAGCCACTAATTTAATCTATATCTCAGGAACAATGTGCTAGTGAGAAACTAGAAATTTGTGTCCTAAATTGATCAAGTTTCTATAAATAACACGGTAGGTGTGTTTTCTGTTTTGGTGTTTAAACGGGGCTGAGGTGTGCTCAAAAGAAACCTTAAGTTGAATGATTTGTATATAGGATAGGAAATAGTTTATATTTATGTTTCTGAAGCTTAAGAGAACTTCCAAGCCAAGGAATTTTTTTTTTACAACTTTGGCTTTAATACTATTAACTTATTGTCATATTTCACAGTGAATTGTAAATGCTGGAAAATTTGATTTAGTTTGTTCCTATTAGGTCCAAATGATGACTAAGTGGCTGTTGAATAACCTTTAATAACTCTATATAAAACTGTCTTTTATTTATTGATTTATTTTGTATAGTGAAAACAAGAAAGGACAGAAGCTGGTCCTGATTATGCTACAAAAGAGCTATCTGATCTTGGGCAATTTTTTTTTTTCTGTTTCTTTAGACCTTGGTTTATATCTTAGTAAAGTGATGTGTTTGTTTAGAGCAGTGATTTTCAAGCTCTATTGAGTTTAACAGTCATTTAGGGAGCTTGCTAGAATGCAGTTTCCCAGGTTTCTGATGTGCTAGGCTGGAGCACATTTTCCTAATTAGCATCTGAATTTCTCTGGGTTGTCCCCTCTCTTGAATAAGGACGAACAACTACTCCAGTGTCAACCCAATCCAGTGTACTACATTCACAAACTCCATTCTGTATTTCCTGTTCAAGGAAAGGGATCCAGAAAATGTCCTCTAACTGTCATATACCATCATTTCTCCCTCTCTGTGGGCTCATATACTCAGCACACAAATATGGTTCATATTTTTACCTTATATCTCTCTCTCCCTCTGGACTTTTCCCTGTACATACTAAGCTGTTTCCTTAGTATTAAGCTATTTCCCTCTACAGACTAAGCTATTTCCTTTCTTTTACCATAGCAACACAATAGCCCGAGATATAATTTGTGGTACTGGGGGATTGAGCCCAGGGGCATTCTACCTCCGAGCTACACTCCCAGCCCTTTATATTTATTTATTTTTGTTTTGAGACAGGGTCTCTCTGGGTTGCTAAGACTGATCTCACACCTGTGATCCACCTGTTTCAGCCTCTCAAATACTGGGATTACATGAGCCACCATGCCTGGCTAGCCCCAGATATTTTTACCTCTGACTGTTTTCATTCTCTTTTACATCTCGAGGAGAATTACATTGGAAGTAATATATTATTTCAGTCAAATAATGGCAAGACTAGCTAACATTTACTTGTGCTTGTTATAGTATAAAAATTTTCTATTTTCTAAGTGCTTTACCTCTGTTAATTCCTTCAATCCTGGGAAGTTGGTAGTTTCCTTTATTAAGTCCTTGAGTAAACATTTTACTCTTCAAAAGTCAACTTGAAAATAGTTTTGTCAAGTTTCAAAATAAAATTCCATTGGAGTTTAGATTGAGATTGTGTTAATCTCATAAATTTATCTTGGGGACAATGGCAGCTTCATGATACCTGTTCTTAACTACTCAAAGACTTCTCTCTCTTAAATAGGCTTACTTTTTTTAGATCAGGTTTAGGTTCATGACAATACTGGACCAAAAGTGTAGTGAGTTCCTATATATCCACAGTCATTGCTGGATTATACAATAACAGCATGTCTTGCTTTCTAAGAAACCACCAAGCTACATTTTAAATTTGCTTTGCCATTTCACATTCTGAGAGTTCTTGTTCCTTCACAGCTCCATCAGCATTTAGTTTTGGTTTCGTTTGGTTAGAGTTTTGAATTTTGGTTATTCTAATAGGCATGTAGTGGTAGAATCATCACTGTTTTATTTTGAAATTCCTTATTGGCATCTCTTCATGTTCTTAATCTTCTCTTTTTAAAATTGTGTGTGTGTGTGTGTGTGTGTGTGTGTGTGTGTGTGTGTGTGTGTGTGTGTTACTGAGGATTGAACTCTGGGGCATTCTACTTCTGAGCTACGCCCCAGCCCTATTTTTTAATTTTTAAACAGAGTCTCTGAGGCTGATCTTGAACCTGTGCTCCTCTTGTCTCAGCATCCCAAGTATTGGGTTGACAAGCGTGCACCACTATGTCTGGCTTAAAATTACTTTTGATAAGTTTATGTAGTTTTTTTCCATGTGGATTCTACATGGGTCATAGTAAATTTGGTGCCTGATTTTTTTTTTTCTTTTTCCAGAGATGGTTGCAATATTATTTACTACACAATATGCTGTATAGAATCTTGCCATGTTTCCATCAGGAGAGGAAGTCTAATTCTCCTCCCCTTTTATCTGGGTGGGTTTGTGACTCACGTATAACCCATGGAATGTAGTGCAAATGATGCTCTTCTGAAACTTGGCATTTCATGAGGCGAGGACTTGTTCTTTCTATCCAAGGTTGGTGCTCAGTGTAGCATTTACTTTTTTTTTTTAAGCTGCAGTTCACACTTTAGTTGCCATGGAAGCAGCCTGATTGCTTTGCAGCTGCCATTTTGTGAGGAAGCCCAAACTAGCATGTGGAAAGACCACCTTGGGAAACCCTGAGGTTACACACAGACACAGAGAAATGTCAATGTTCAGTTGCTCCTGTGCTCAGTTGTTTCATCTTCAGCTACTATCTGACTATAACCTCAAAGAAATACTAAACTAGCTAGGCATGGTGACACATGATTATAATTCCAGTATTTGGGAGGCTGAGACAGAAGGATAATAGGTTCAAGACGAGCCTTAGCAACTTAGTAAGACCATGTTTCAAAATAAAAAATAAAATAGGGCTGGAGGTATAGCTCAGAAATGTAATACTCCCTGGGTTTATCCCTCAGTCATACACACACACACACACACACACACACACACACACACACACACACACAAACACACACACACACATATCCACACACATCCCCCTAACCTAAAATCTTCCAACTGAGGCTTTTCTGAATGTTTGACCCTAAAATATCATAAGAGTCAACAATATAGTTGTTGGTTTTGTAAGCCACTATGTTTTGGTTCATTTATTATATGAAAGTAGATAGCCAGAATAAATTTATTACTGAATTCTCAACTTTTCAAATTGCTCTTGTGAATATTTTAAAATTTTTCTTATCTTTGTCTCTAATGATACTTGGCTTTTGTAATTTTATGTCTCATGCTACTTGCATACATATGCATTACATAGTGTAATAATACCTCTAAACTGCTTTTCATTTGATAAATTTAGGTTTTCATCTCTCAACTAGTGAACATGCAACTTAAGCTTTTTTTAAATGTGTGTGTCTATGTGTGTGGTACTGGAGATTGGCTTCTGAGCTAAACTCCCAGTCCTATTTTATTTTTTATTTTGAAACAGCATCTCACTAAGTTGCTGAGGGCCTCACTAAGTTGCTGAAACTGGATTTGGGCCTGTGATCCTCCTTTATTCAACTCCCCAAGTACTAGAATTACAGGCATGTGCCACTGCACCCAGCTTAATTTCCACTGCACCCAGCTCAGCTTAAGCTCTTTTAAATGATGAATTGCTTCCTTGATAGCTACTAGTTGAATACTGCAGTTTGAATATTTTGGGCTCTATATTTGTGGAAATATATGAATATTTATTGCATTTTAAAAATTTTGTAAAAATGGGAAAAATGAAAATGCTAATATATGATATAGGTCTTCTAAAATTAGTTACATTTAAGGCAATAGTGGAAAGATTCAGACTTTCCCCAAAACTTCAGCCAGCCTAAACTGAGTGCTCATTGGCCATATGAAATTGTGTTCAATTGAGACACTGAGCAAAACTAAAGTCCATTATGAAATATCTATGACTGTGTCTAAAAGGTGCATTGCGATTGGGGATTTTATAATTATCTCATGATTCTGGGCTCAGTAGAGCTATTACTGTATTCACTCCTAATTAACTTTAGTAGTAGGGGAAAGTTTTGTGAGGATTTTACCAAATAAGTATGCTCCTGAGTCCCCATGGGAATAAGACCTTATTTGAGATAGTGAAGCAATAATGAAATAAATTGATGTACAAAAGGGACTAATGAGTTTTGACTGTGAGATATCACAGCAGAGCCATGATCTCCTTAGTTCCTGCCATGGGAAAATGAGTTCAGGAGCCAGAGGAAAGGAGGCTGTTAGCTTTTAGGAGTCAGTGTGAAAATGCATGGAAGTGATTTGTTTTAATTGCTTCCTACCCAATTTACTAAAGAAATGCTTCTATGTACTTAATATGTTCATAAAGCTTTTTATGTTATACTGTAAATTCCCTTTTTTTCTTTATTGTGCTTGATTTTGGTAGTGGTTTCAGAAATAAAAATATGAGTAAAAGTTTTGGGGATATCTGTGAAGGAAAGGTATTGATTTTGCATATTAATTTTATAGATAATTTTCTTTGAGATACATCTCACTCTTTTAATGATTTGTTGGTAGATTATAATGGGATTTTCAGATAGACTATATATCATCTGTAAATAATTAAAAGTTTGTAACTTTGATTTCAAATTTGTATTCTAATTTTTCAATTTATTTGTGTTGGTAAGCACTTAAAAATAATGATTTATGCCAGTGATGATGATAAGCATCCTTATCTTTCTCTTGATTTCAACCCCACACATTCTCCATTAATTATAACATCATTTCTTAATTAAAAAGTTGAATTTTATAAATTCACATTAAGGAAATAACCTTATTCATTTTTAAAAAATTGATAAAATTGAGAAACAAATGCTGAATTTTATCAATACCTTTTTCACCATGATATTGAAATAATCACATTTGCTTTCTTTGAACTATTGAATACCACAGTTTACACGTGAAAATAAATTATTTGTCAATATAAATGACTTGCTAACTATTTACCTCACATTTTCATGCTTGGAATTTAGAAATCTTTATATATGTGCAATAAATATTAGGTAGCCATTACTCTTCCATTTGACTGGTAAAGCCCCTTCGATGGTTCATGCTATGTCAGATGACCACCAATAGTTATCCATGCCCAGAATGAGTATACAGATAAGGAAGGAAGAAAGCATGCAGGTAGGTCAGAACAGAAAGCTATTTTTCCATCCATTTCAGCTGGTTCCAATAATTTGATTGATAGCTAGACCCATGCCAATCCTGAAATAGAGAAAAGATGAATTCCATTAATATATCTGAAATTTTGTCAGAAATGATTATATGCCTTGGAAAAAAGTAATAAATGAGATTATGCTAATTAGTCTCAATTTTTCTTGTAAACACATGTCTTGTGGAGGCAGACTCCCAAGGGTTGTGAAAAAAAGAATAAATACCATTTTGTATAGGACAGTTTATCTAAGTTCTTGGTAATGACGTGGTAGGAGGATTGAGATTCTCCAAGTATTCTACATAAGCCTTCTGCAATAATTTTCCATCTTTTCATTATGAGATTAAAATTGTATAAAGACTAATTAAGAAGCATTATCAAATAGATTTAATGTTTAACAACATGAGTCCCAGGGAAGCTGCTATGTTTTTTAGTAAAACTGCTTCTAATAAGGATATGTTTAAGAGTCTGAGTTTAAGTATGCAAATGGATCTGTTTGCATTGTGAAGTATGCATAATAGTAATGCCAAGGTGTTATTTCTATCTGTAAATTAATTGTATGCAAGGCTTATTTATTCCAAATAGTAATGATTTTGAAAAAAAAAAAAAAAACAATGCAAGATTGGCTGATGAATCAAATATATAAAGGGCCAGTTCACTCTAGAATAAAAATGAGTTGCCTTACCAGGTGGAAGGGTAAACCTTTTTTTTTTTTTTTTTTTTTTTTTGCGGTACTGGGGATTGAACTCAGGGGCATTTTACCTCCGAGCTACACCCCCAGCCCTATTTTTTTTTTTTTTCTTTATTTTGAAACCGGGTCTCACTAAGTTGCGGAGTGCCTCACTAGGTAGCTGAGGCTGGCCGCGAACCCGGATCCTCTGGTCTCAGCCTCCCGAATGCTGGGATTACAAGCGTGCACCACCACGCGCAGCTGGTAAACCTTTTTTTTTAAGAAAATAATTTTATATAATTTTGAAAGTTGACTTTTCACAAGAAAAAAAAGATATTAGAATGAAGGGCTGGGAAATTCATTTAAAATGTAAAGAAGTAATTGGAAGGTGTTATCATGAAAAGTAGTTCTAAAATTTAACATAGTTTTTCTTTTTTTAATCTTGAAACATTACAGAGCACAAAATAACAGCATGAAGTACAGTCCATGCTCTTTTTGACTACTGTGTTGGGGGAGGGATGAAATATGGCTGCATGTGTTAGGATAACAGTTTTAGGTTGACCTAAGCTTTCTTTTGGCATAAGAATTAAGAAGTTTTATCTAGTATATATAATCTGTCATTCCTTTGTTTAAAACATCATTGGCCACACAAGTCACTGTAACAGGTGAAAATGTTATGTGTAAAGTGTTTATGGGAAGCCATTGTTTGGGACTAACTTCCCACACTAGACTCCAGTAAAGCAGAATGGTCTCCCTTGCACCAAGTGCTGTGTATTGGACTGAACTTTGAAAAGGGCCAGTTCTCATAAAACAGGAAATGCAAGTCAACCTGCATCATCATAATAAGGAAGACCATTTTGTTTCAGTCATTTAAGGAAAGTAACTTTGAAATGGCCAATTCGCTTTGCATTTGCTGTTTCTGCTTTCTTCAGTCCCTTTTGGCCTATAAAGCCAGTTTTCCTGCTCAGAGTCTTAGAACGTGCATTCTATCTTATAGAATGTGGGGTTGTTCACATATATAAAAGTCACGTTTAAAAGTCAACTAGATCTTTAAGCTAAATATATTATAATTTTGTCTTAAAATATGTGTTATGTATAAGCCGGGCGTGGTGGTGCGCGCTTATAATCCCAGTACTTGGGAGGCTGAGACTGGAGGATCTGGGTTTGCGGCCAGCCTCAGCTACTTAGTGAGGCTCTCCAGAACTTAGTGAGACCCTGTTTCAAAAATAAAGAATTAAAAAATAGGACTGGGGTTGTAGCCCAGTGGTGAAATGCCCCTGGGTTCAATCCCCAGTACCACACACACACACACACACACACACACACACACACACACACACAAAGGTAAAAACTTTCTCAACAAGACCCCAAAAGCACAAGCAACTCAAAGGAAGATCAGTACATGGGATTGCTCTTAAACTGAAAAGCTTCTGTGTAGCAAAGGAAACTATCAAGAACCTCAACAGAGAGCCCACAGAGTAGGAGAAAATTTTTGCCAGCTACACTTCTGGTAGAGGTCTAATATCTAGGCTATACAGAGAACTCAAGAAAATTACAGCTGAGAAAATAAATAACTCAATTAAAAATGGGCAAAGGATCTAAATAGACATTTCACAAAAGAAGAAATACAAATGGCCAATAAATGTATGAGGAAATGTTCCACATCATTAGCAATCAGAACTACCAATGCATGTGTATGTGTATCTATGTTTATAGCTGCACAATTCACAATAGCCAAACTATGGAAGCAGCCAAGATGTCCATCCACAGATGAATGGATTACAAAACTATGGGATATATACACAATGGAATATTACTCAGCCATAAAGAAGAACAAAATCATGTTATTTGCAGGGAAATGGATGGACCTGGAAAACATTATGTTAAGTGAGATTAGACAGTCACAAAGAGTAAAGAAGCATATGTTCTCCCTAATATGCAGATGCTATGGAGAAGATAAAGCATAAGAGGGTCTCCAGATGAAAAAGGAGAAACCCTAGATGAGCAAAGAAGTTGACTTAACTGAGGGGGATTGACGGGGGCGAGTGAGGAGGGGGGGACACCCTAATGCACATGATGTACTTTCACAAATATATCAAGGTCAATCACTAAATTGAACTTGAGAAGGAGGGAGGGTGAGGGAGTGGGGTGGGAATTGGGGAAGGGGTTAAATGTTAAGTGTGTGCATATATGCCTTTATCAGCTTGTACCTAACAAAGATGTATGATTACAAATCACCAAATATTATAAAAAAAAGAATGGAGGGCTGTACGTGGATTTGAGTTAGCCTTATACTTTAGAGTAATGATCTTCAAATATTTTCTAAAAGTAGGAAAAACTATTGTTACCCTCTTAAGCACTTTGAAATCACTTTAAATCTTATGTTTAGTTTCATATGATGTAATTTTTGAAATAAAATAAACTGACATTTTTAAATAAAAATATATATACATATATATTATGTATAACATAAAATAAAAAAAAAAACATGATATTTGTTGTCAGAGAGCTTGGACTCAGTTCTGGATCAGCTGCCAACAAGCTTTCTGACTGTGGGAAGATGAATTCACCTGCTTAAATGTAACATGAAAATTAGATTGGCAAGACTTACCTTGTCAGGGTTAGACAAAGAAAGTGCTTTTTTGCAAAGTATAGGGTACATAATAGGGACACAACCAATGTTCTTTGTTGTACAAAGTACAATGATGCATAAAGCAAGATTGAAAACCACCTTGAGTGCCCTACCTTGAGTGACGAGCCTGAGGAACTTAAAGTTCTGTGAGGAGGATGAGGCCGATACAAAAGCTACTATAAATTTTTGCCGCTATTGACTAAATTTCAGTGACATTTATAAGTATCAGGCCTGTTATGGTTTGCATATGGAATGTCTCCTGAAAGGGCTCGTGTATTGATGTTCAGTGCTGGCATAATTAAATCACGAGGCTGTAATCTCCTTACAGTAGTAATCTAGGCAAGCAGGGTGTCTGGAAGAGGTGGGTCACTGCAGGTGTGGCCCTGGGGACTCTGCTTGTGTTCTTGAATCCCTTTGCTTGCACTCTCTTGCTTCCGGCCTCCATCAGGTGAGAGCAGAGCCTTGCTTTCCCTTTCTTTCCGCTCCCCACCATCATGCACTGAGCTCTGCAGACCTGGCCTCATATGGGCTGAGCGCCTTAAATCTACAGCACTGTGAACAAATAAATCTTCCTTCCTCTAAGCTGCGTGGTCAGTTGCTTTTGATTACAGCAGTGAGCAAGCTGATGGAAACAAGGCCTGCAAGGCTTTGGTTTTATTCTGCCAGTAACTTGACAAAGTGGAAAAGGCTCGATGTATCTTCATGGTATTATATATTTACAGCAACCTGTGCAGCAAGATCTGTGACTATGTGCATCAAATATAGTAAAAAAAATACTGAGTTCTGGAAGTGAGTACATCCAAATACTACTTGTATACAATAATGCTTCAGAGAAATATACACGTGAGTGTGATATTCAATAAGAGTGTGAGGTTTAGCGAAAGCTAAAATTTAAAAAGAAAACTAGGAGGCAGTATAGAATGATAGAAAAAAACAAAAACAAAAACAGAAAACTGAATCCAAAGGCTGAAGTCCACGTGTGAGTTGAGAAAATTAACCACTATCTTTTCTATGGTGTTTCTATTCCGAGTTCTTAACAGCTGAGTTATAAATACATTTAGAAGACAAAATCCATTTGCATGATGGAGGAGGCTGAGATTTATGATAGGTTTTGAAATTATTTAACTATTCCAGAAAACTTCCAGGTTTCTCACTAGAGATTTGGAAGTGTTTTCTCTTTGAAGGAGAATACAAATAAGCAAGGACGTAGGGTCTATAGTCACAATGGAAGTCCTTTAGAATAAACTGCTTTATTAAGATAAGCCAGGTGTCATGACATATGCCTATAATCCCAGTACTTGGGAGGCTGAGACAGGAGGATTGCAGTTTTGAGATCAGCCTCAGTAACTTAGACCCTGTTTCAAAAAAAAAAAAAAAAAAAAAGGCTGAGGCTGAGGGTGTAGCTCTGAGGTAGAATGCTCCTGGGTCTAGTCCCCAGTACAAAAAATTTTTTTAGCCCAGGAAAGGCATATGAAACAGATCAGAGCACAGGATTTCCTCTCATGGAAAATGTTTTCCACAATTTCTCTTAACACATCAGACGTGCACTTCACTGACGTATGAATGAATATTGCTGCTCTCCAACTATGCTGAATCTGCCAACTGTGTCAGGCTATTTTTGATTTCCCTGCCCTTGTACATATATTTTATTTTCTCTGCCTGAGGAACACCTTTTTTTTTTTTTTTTTTTTTGTACCGGGGATTGAACTCAGGAGCTTCCTCTAAGTTACACCTCCCATCCCTATTATATTTTTTATTTTGAAAAAGAGTCTCACACAGTTACTGAGGGCATTGCTAAGTTGCTGAGGCTGACTGCGAACCTGCAATCCTCCTGTCTCAGCCTCCCAAGTACTCGGATTACAGGTATGAGCCACCATGTTTGGCTTATTTCCTCTGTTAAGTTGTCCATTTTCCTTTACTCAGACTTGAAGGCTAGCTTTTAAGGTTACTTGCCTAATTCCAAGAAGTAGCTTGGGAAGTTGATACACACTTTGCTTTGATTCATTCTTTTTTTTTTTTTGCGGTACTGGGGGTTGAACTCAGGGGCATTCTACATCCGAGCTACACCCCCGCCCTATTTTTTATTCTTTTATTTTGAAACCGGGTCTCACTAAGTTGTGGAGTGCCTCACTAGGTAGCTGAGGCTGGCCTCGAACCCAGATCCTCCGGTCTCAGCCTCCCAAATGCTGGGATTACAAGCGTGAGCCACCACGCCCAGCTTACTTTGATTCATTCTAGTAGCCTGTGTTTCTGAATGCTTCCTGTATAGAAAGGCCTGCACTAGGATCTGTAAAGGAATAATGGAATTACAAAGTAAAATCACCCCCACAAGCCCCCCCTTTTATATGGGGGATTGAATAAGGGGCATTATACCTCTGAATTACACCCCCAGCCTTTTTCATTTTTTATTTGGAAGCAGGATCTTGCTATGACACTGAGGATCTCTCTAAGTTTCTGCGGCTGACCTTGAACACATGATCCTCCTATCTCAGCCACCCAAGTACTAAGATTAGAGGTATGCACCACAAGGCCCAGCCATCCTCCCCTTTTTTATTGCTTCAAGTATAAAATGGATCACAATATGAGAATAAATAACTGTAAGACTGTGCTATAATCTACTGTAGGAGTTGAAGGAGAAAGCATCTTCTGCCAGGAGAAAGGGTAAAGAATGAAGGGGAATTTTAAGAAGCAGATACCACTGAGCTGGATCAAAAAGTCTGGGAAAGGTTTTAACTGAGTAAGTTATGGGCAGAAGGCAAGACATGAGAAGCACGTAGAGGCTGGAAGGCTCAACTGAGTGTTACTAGTACAATTCTAAGCTCCTTAGCAGCCAAAACTTCCCCAGGTTTCCCAGGAAACTCAGTTAATCAAGAAGCTGATCCGTTTTTCAGACTTTTGAGACTTCATAGGTGTTGCCATCACCATGACAGCAGATGATGCTTCTGGAAACATCCACTAAGCTTTTGATGAACAAGCACCCTATATTCTTTGCAATAGATTTCAGCTTAAAATCCTACAACAAATTCATATTTCATAACAAGGACAGTCAAAAGTTGCACCATGAAAGAGAAGAGAGAGCCTGTTGTAGTTACCTTGGACATTATCTGGAAAGAGGTACCCTTTGAGCTTTCATTAGTGGTTTTTTCATCCCCTGATGGGAGTTTGGCACTTTCTGATGCACAGTACCCTTCTTTGGACATTGAAGTATTTCTGTAGGTAGATTTGGTTGCTTTTTAAATTCTGGGCCAAAGGCTTCTATTCAATCTCTGTGTGTTCTCTTTGTTTCCAGTAATGCCAAGATCAGTGCTAAGCTTCCCAGGGTAGACCATCTAAACCTACCCTAATTTCTAATAGACACCACACAGTTCTCTAAGACAAGAAGGAGGGAAGATCCTAAAGCAAAATGGAATTACTTCCTAGATTGTGAATGGATTAGTGACCAAACCTAGACTTCTGTGTCTTGAAATGGGCATCCAGAATAGCTCCATGTTTTATGCCTTGTAGCTCGCTCCACTCAACATGGCTGAAGAGTGAAACTGGATTGACTGGAGTGTGGAGGGTATGTGTGGGTGCATTGGGGGGATCAGAGAGAAGAAAATATTTGTATAAAGTTTTAAAGAATTTTAAATATCAGACTAGAAAGTCTTGATTTTATTTGGTCTATAATAGGGAAATACCAAAAGTTTTTGACAAGGGAAATCGTAGTAGTGAAGGATTGTACTGGTAGATAGATGTTTGCAGGCTAATTAGTTGTGTTGCAGTGATGGGGGTGAGAATGAGATAGGTCCTAGGAAGGCTTTCTCATGATCAGATGAGAGATATTAGTCTCCAGAGGGCTGATAGCAGCCAGAAGGGAAAGGAAAAAAAAATCAAAGAACAATAGTCGTAGAAATTATATTCCTTTGGTCAGGAACGTCCTTTTCCTTCTCCAAGGCTAGCATATCATATGATTTCTTTTTAGAAGATAAAAAATAACTCCCATTTATTTGAGTACTAACTGTGTGTAAGATGGCATACATGTATTCTTCTGTAATCACCATAAGAACTCATTGAAGAAAATCCTTATTATTCCCATATTACAGATGAGAAGACTGAGACTTACTTAAGTAGCACACTGAATATTACAAGTTAAGTAAATGTTAGAGTTCAACAAATGGTGCTGGGAAAACTAGATACACCCAGTTTCCATATATAGAAGAATAAAATGAGACCCCTATTTCTTACCATGCAAAAAAGTCAATTAAAAATGGATCAAAGACCTAGAAAATAGCCCAGAAACTTTACAATTATAGAAAAAAAACATAGGACCAACTCTCCATCACATAGGCATTCGCAAGGATTTCTTCCGAAAGATTCCTAAAGCTCAGGAAATAAAACCAAAAATCAATAATGGGATGATCTCATATTAAAAAGATTCTGCAAAGGGTCCAATTAAGAAAGTGAAGAGAGTATGGGGTGGGACAAAATCCTTTCCAGCTACTTCTCTGATAAGAACTAATATCCACACTATATAAAGAATTTAAAAACTTAACACCACAATAACAAACCCAATTAAAAAATCAGCAATTGAACTGAATAGAAACCTCTCAAAAGAATTGATACAAATGACCAACAAATATATGAAAACTGTTCAGCATCATTAGCAATTAGGGAAATGCAGATCAAAACAACACTAAGATTCCACCTAATTCCAGTTAGAATGACAATCATCAAGAATACAAACACTAGCAAATGCTGGTGAGAATGTGGAAAATAGGATCTCATGCACTACTGGTGGGATTGTATATCGGTACAATCAGTTTGAAGATCAGTATGGAGATTCCTCAAAAGACCAGAAATGGAACTACTGTATGACCCAGATATACCTCTCCTTGGTGTCTTTCCTAAAAAAATTAAAATCAGAATTCTGGGAAGATGGCATCGGAGTGAGACACCTCTCAAGAGGCGCTGTGAGCTCAATTCAAATCAGCCATAGAGGCAGCTTTTTGACAGAAGAAAAAAAGCAACAAAGAGGTGAAAAACGCTATGAAAACTGAAATACAGCTCATCAGAATCCAGAAGGCCGACCAGGGAGAGCAAAGAAGACCGTCTGTGCGGCCCTAGCACCACGCCGCTGAGTGGTGGCCGCCATTGAGCCAGCCCCTGGCGTGGGGTCTACTGACAAAGAAATATGTAACAACCTTCTGCATTCCCAGCGACCAAAAAAATTAAAATCAGAACATTATGGTGACACATGAATCCCCATGTTTATAACAGCACAATTCACAATAGCTGAACTATGGAACCAACTTAGGTATCCATCAGCAGATGAATGAATAAAGAAAACGTGGTATATTTGCATAATGGAGTTCTATGGAGGCATATGTAATGTTACATAATAGAGCCATAAAGAAAAACAAAATTGTGTCCTTTGCAAGAAAAGCGATAGAACTAGAGAACATCATGCCAAATGAGCTCAGCCAGACTCAGAAAATCAGGGACCACATATTTTCTCTCATATGTGAAAGTTAGAGAGAAAACAGAAAAGAAACTTCATAAAAATGAGAGACTAGTAAAATAGTGCCAAAGGATCAGGGAAAGAAATAGGGGAGGTGAAAATGAGGCTTGAGGAAGGAAATGACCAGATAATGTTATATTTGTAAATGAATGTATTACTACCAATTGCACTGGCATGTACAGGAAGGGACACGCACCAAGAGATGTTGCATGTATATATGAATCATATATGTGCATATATGTATCACTTTAAATCTCATTGTGTGTATTAGTACACCAATGAAAATTTAAAAATAGAGCCAGAATTTGAACCTAAGTTGGTCTAACATAAAAACCCACATGTTTTTCCTACTATCAAAAGTGAACATTTTGTGAGCAGATTGTATTACAGCTTTCTTTAAAGACATTATCTCATGAAAGGATTGGAAAATATTATTTGCTTGAAGAACACAGAGTAAACAATTTGGCTAAATGGAGGGAGATGAGTTTCATTTTTCCAGTAGGCAGGCACATTTTCTAATCATGGCATGTATTTGACAGATATTAGGTCTATACAGTACTTTGCACAAATGGAATTTTTTTTTTTTTGTGGTACTGGGGATTGAACTCAGGGGGCATTCTACCTCTGAGCTACACCCCCAGCCCTATTTTTTATTCTTTATTTTTATTCTTTATTGTTCCTCAAGTCTCACTAAGTTGCGGAGTGCCTCACTAGGTAGCTGAGGCTGGTTGCGATCCCGGGTCCTCCGGTCTCAGCCTCACAAATGCTGGGATTACAAACGTGCGTCACCATGCCCAGCTCACAAATGGAATTTCAAAGGCTGTACCTCTTCCATGACAAGCTCAAGTTCTAGGGTAAATTCTTATGTGGTCAGCTAAAATGAAGTGACATGTTTAAATGATTTTATTCCTACAAATTTCTTTACCAGTAAAAGTTTCTAATAGGTCTGTCTACTTAACTCAAGATGCTGGTACTAGAATGGAGGAGTTTCTATTAGAGCAATGTATCTTTTTTAAGTTAATCCTTGTATTGCTGCATTGTAATTATAGGCGAGATCCATAGCAATATATTCATATATGCTCACAACATCACCTAATTCGTTTCTCTTCCCAAACCTCATTTCTACTCCCTTTCCCCTTCCATAATAGTGAGACCCATAGTGATACATTCAGATATGCACATATTATTTGATCTATTTTCTTCCCCAAACAGCCCTTCTTCCTACCCTTTTCTCTCCCCTGGTCTCCTTCTCCTACTTTCCTGGTCCCCTCATTTTCATAAGGTTTCTTTTTCCTTTCCTATTTCCTCTCTAGCTTCCACAGATGAGAAAAGCATGCGGCCCTTGACTGTCTCAGTCTGGCTGATCTCACTTCGCATGACAGAACAGTACACCATTAAGTGATCATCTGCAGAGCTGCCCATTGGCAGCATGAAAATCCATTTTATTGTATTTTTCTAAGCATTAAAAGGCATCCTTTCAGTCATCAGCATTATTTCAGTCAAAAAGCTGATTTGAGACGGTCTCATATTTCCATCAGGCCAATGATCATTTTTCTTTATTAAGCTCCAAGGAAAAAAAATCAATAAAGGGAACTCATTGGAAAATTCTGTTTTAATATTTTCAAGAGACAGCACTTGGAGAGACTTAAAATATGGTGCCTGTGTTAATTAGAATTCAGGGTTCCCTGGATTCTTTATAGGAATACAATGCTAGTACTTCTTTCTTTTCTTTTCTTTGTGTGTGTGTGTGGGGGGGGGAGTGAGATGTTATAATACATGGGGGTGCATTGTTGTCCATTTTTAATGATAATGGGTATGATTGGGCCATATTCCCTAAGTTTTTAGTGTGACACTGGGGATCCTGTGTTAATACAAGTGTAGGCCGGGTGAAGCATTTCTGCATATTTTCTTGGCTTATGATGAGCAAGTGTTCTGGCCATGAAACAATTTCCTGTCTCTACTTGACTCTTAAGAGAATCTCCAAATCTTCCACCAGTTTCCACTCCTATCAATTCTTCTCACATTATTCGACCGGGCAGGGTTTTTTGTTTTGTTTTTTTAGTACTGAGGATTGAACCCACAGGCATTCTACCTCTGAGCTATACCCCTCATCCCCCAGCTCGTTTTTATTTTTTGTTTTGAAACAGGGTGTTGCTAGGTTGCTGAGAGTCTTGCTATGTTGCCGAGGCTGGCCTCAAACCTGTCATTCTCCTGTCTCAGCCTCCCAAGTGTTGGGGTTATAGGCATGTGCCACCATACCTGGTTCACTTTTTTTTTTTTTAATGCTATCATCTAGAGATCATGACTAAACTCGAACCACATTGCACACTGAAAATCCTAAGCTGTCTAGGTTCTGCAGATCACAGCAGGGAACTGTATATTCTTCACATTCTCAGTTATTTCTTGGCTCATTGTGTATTGTAATAATCCCAGGTGAAGACGCTCCCAGATCATAACAGTGCTGTCTAACCCATTTAGCCAAGAAAACAAAGAAATAACAGCAACAACAAAGGAAAAAAAATGCAACTGAGTACCTCACATATGTTTTCATTCATTTATTTATTTAGCAGATGTCTGTTGAGAGCCTGATGTGTTTCAGGAATTCTTTTAGTCACTTGGGATACATCAACAGTAGAAATCTCTTCCTCATAAGCTTCTATTCTAATAGAGTGCTAAGGGTGGGAGATTTAAGGGCAGACGTTAAATCATAACTCGTAATTTTCCAGCTATACCACCCCTGGGTATCTTTCCAAAGGGATCAAAATCAGAAGACTATAGTAATACATGCATATCCGTGTTTATAGCAGTGCAATTCACAATAGCTTAATCATGAAACTACCTATCATCAACAGATGAATGGATTACAAAATTATGCAATAGACATGCAATGGAATTCTACTTAGCAATAAAGAAGAACAAAATGATGTCATTTGCAGGAAAATGGATGGGCCTGGAGAACATTATGTTAAGTGAAATTAGGCAGTCTGGCATACAGGAGGGACTTTAGATAATGGAGGAGAAACCCCAGTGAAGCAGATGGACGGGGTCTTGGGGAGGTTGGTAGCAGAGGGAGGGAAATTAATGAAGGAAACACTTCCATTGACATTACGTATGTGAAATTATCAGTGTCGATCTCAACATCATGTATGGGGGAGGGGAGAGAATGGGGAGGGAGCCGGGGAAGCCCGAGTGCTGTGTGCATGTATGTCTCCATCACTCTGAACTACAATGCATCAAAAAAGTACATTAAAAAAATAAAGAGGATTCAGGCAAGGGGTTTCTGGAGTGTTAATGGAGTTGCAGTTTTAAACAGGTGGTCAGTATAACGCTGTAGAGTAAGAACCCAGCACACATTACGTGGAGACAAGGAAGGAAGCCGTGTGGACATTTGAGGCATGAGTGTTCTGGAAGACGGCAAAGCCAGTTCAGAGGGTCTGAAGCAGGAAAACACCTCGTGTGTTTGAAAGACAGGATGCAGGGGAGGGTGGCTGTAGCAAGGTAAGCAAAGGGGAAAGAGTGGTTACGGAGATGGGAGAGTTGCAGGAGACTGGGGCAAGCGGGGTGGCCGTGCTGTTGGGGCTTCAGTCAGCCTTTATCCTAAGTGAAATGGCATCCATCACAGGGCTCTGAGCAAAAGAGTAACAAGATCTGGTTAGGGATTGGAGAAATGACTTGGAACAAGGACATCATTTGGGGTTAGTGTACTAATCCAGGGGACAGATGTTGGTGGCTCTCGGGGCAGCGGCCCATGGAAGGAAAGGATGTGGTCAAATTCTCAGCTGATGTTGAGGGTGGAGTAAGCAGAAATGACTGACACATTCAATGGGAATTGTGAGAAAAAAAAATAGAGTCAATGCTGGACATGATGGCGTACACATCTGTAATCCCAGCACTTGGGATATTAAGACAGGAGGATTGCAGGTTCAAGACCAGCCCCAGCAACTTGGTGAGACCCTGTTTCAAAATACAAAATAAAATAGGGCTGGGGATGTAGCTCAGAGAACATTCCTGGGCTAAATACCCAGATTCCCGCCCCTCCCATACACACACAAGGTGTCAAGGGCAACAACCTTTTTGAGTTTCAGTTTTTCAGTATAGTAACACCCTTCTTTATGTGCATTATGTTAAGGATGTATGTGCAAACTGGAAAAGGCAAATAGAAAATAAACTAGGGCCAGAGATTTACCATCAAGTAGCTTTCAGGAGAACTGAGCTTGAAATTGCTTTTATGCCTAAGAAAAGCCATGATGAAAAATTGACATTCATAATATGTCTACAAATACATGTTCACTCAAAGAGCCATATACAATTAACTAGACCTAGAAGGGGTTTATATTAAAACCCATGACCATCAGAAGTTTAATAAAGCCAAACACTGTCTGACCTGGTCTTTGAGGTCTTTTGTTTATATTTATTTATTTATTTATTTATTTATTTATTTATTTATTTATTTATTTATTTATTTATTTATTACAGTACTGGGGATTGAACCCAGGGGCATTCTACCTCTGAGCTATACGCCAAGTCCTTATTTTTATTCTGAAATAGGGTCTCTCTAAGTAGCTAAGGCTGGCTTCGAACCCCAATCCTCCTGTCTCAGCCTACTAAGTACTGGGATTATAAGTGTATGACACCATGTCTGGCTGTCTTTTGGTTTTTGAGTGTAGACTTACTCAGAGAAATTTATTCATTACTAAGAGTTCACAGAAGACAGTGGGGCTTGGGCATAGGCTTTTCTTGCTATTCTAGTGGTTACAAATACTTTTTAAAAAGTTATCTTTTCATCTTCAGCTGGGTGTGGTGGCGCAAGCCTGTAATCCTGGTACTTGGGTATCGGGCTCTGGCAGATGTTACTTGCTCCGTAGTCCCACCACAGAAGGTTGCTGCTTCGGGCAGCTCCATGAAAATTACTCCGTGGTTCCTACCACGGGAGGTCACTGCTCAGACAGCTTCCTGAAAGTTATTCCCTGGTTTCTGCTGTAGAAGGTCACTGCTCAAGGCAGCTTCCTGACAACAGTCTTCTCGCATGACAACGACATGAAGCCTGAAATAACAATTTTGAGATAATTTAATAATTGAGGGGCTGGGGAGGAAATAGAGATGACAAATTCTCCTGGCCTGGCCTTCTGTAGCCAGGGCCTTTCTTTTATAGAAACTTTAGACAAGGCATCATAAAAGTTAATCAAACATAGAAACTAACAGTTGTCAGGAGTTACAATAAAGGTCAGTGATGTAGATATGTGACAAACTTGGGGGAAGGAGGGAGTAAACATTACTGGGTGGAGACAACATCAAAGACCACATCTCAGAGATTACACCAGGTCCCTTGGAATGTGCTTGTGGATGAATCCCACCCAGCCTGATACCGTGTATTCAAACTGAGTTGGGTCCAAGATGGTAATTTCAGTGTGCCTTCTAAGAAGGCTCTTGACACTTGGGAGGTTGAGGCAGGAGGACTGCAGGTTGAAGGCCAGTCTTAGCAACTTAGTGAGGCCTTCAGAAACTTAGTGAGACCCCATTTCTAAATATAAAACAAAATAGGGCTTGGGAGTGTCTCTCAGAGGTAGGATGCTTCTGGGTTCAATCTCTAGTACCAAAAAAAAAAAAAAGAAAGAAAGAAAGAAAGAAAAAAAATTCATCTTGGAAATTTCCTCAAAGGGGAAAAAACACAATTAAAAGTAGTACTTATTTTATTTGCAATCCTTATTATTATTATTTTTTTACACTTCAAATAGAGCAATTCTGATTTCTTTGCGGATCTGGTTTTAATATACTGTCCAAGTTGAACTGTTGACAATGATGGATGCTCAAATGCTCATATAATCAATTATCCCTTCTTGGCATATAATTTTATTTTTGTTCATATAACAAATTCACAGGTAATATAAGCTGCACAGAGGTACTCCAATAATGAGTGTTGATCTTATAGGTTCTCGGTAATTTTTTTCATTGCTCACAAAAAAGTGCTCAACGCAGCCAACTGTCTGAGGTTCACTAGTCCTCAAAGAGTAAGTCAACAGGTAGCAAAGGAGTAAGCCTTCACCTCTCTGGGTGGTGCAGTGTTTCATGTTACCCGTGACACCTGGGTCAAGCCACTAATGGACTATGTACTTCACTTGTAAAAGGCACTAGGAAGACCTCACCTCTTTTTTTTTTTGCGGTACTGGGGATTGAACTCAGGGGCATTCTACGTCCAAGCTATACCCCCAGCCCTATTTTTTATTCTTTATTTTGAAACAGGGTCTCACTAAGTTGCGGAGGGCCTCACTAGGTAGCTGAGGTTGGCTGCAAACCCGGATCCTCCTGTCTCAGCCTCCCAAATGCTGGGATTACAAGCGTGTGCCAAAACACCCGGCTCTCACCTCTCTTAAAATAGGAGCCTGGTTTGTCCCAAGAGGACCTTACGATTCTGTCTTGAGAGTTTTCTTTAGAGCTGATGGCTCTGACCCACACTTTCTTTTCCCACGACGCAGCACAATGAATTGATGACTCTGGCCGTGAAGGATAGAAATGTCCCATCTGCTGTTCTTTTGCCATTTTTACTTCACATTCGATCATCAACAAAATGCTGCAACAGCAGTGCCAACTGCAAAACGCAACTCTTGAAAAATTCTTCCTCTTCCCAGTTCCACTCAATAACGCATTTCAACTCTGTCCTTTACTTGTTTTTTCTTAGGCTCATCAGAGTTGAGCAAAAGCATTTTATCAACTCGGCTTTGGATTTCTAATCCACAGATACTGCAGCCCTGGTTGGTTTACATTCTCAAGAGCAATACCACTGGCTATACCTCCCTCTTTGTCTAATGAATAATTTCATACATTCTCCTTAAATCTGTGCAAATTATTTGGAAGAATAATCACACACTGTTTTATCTAGAGAGCAGACTCAAGGTATTTTAAACTTTATTTAGCAAGTTAATGGGTTTTTCAAATTTTGAGGAAATATATTTTATTATGAATAGTTTTTATAATTATCATTGGTCTACAGTTTTCATTTTTAAGTGTGAATTGTGGGCGTGGTTTCAAAGCTCTCAGTATCTTGCTATGCTTATCATATGAGTATAATTCCCAGTTATTCTTTGAAAAATTAGTTTAGAGTAGCTTGTTTGGATAATTCGTAGTTACAATTTCAATATAAAAATTGAAAAATAAATAAGGAAATTTGTTTTACTGATTGTTGTAAGGCAAAAATGGTAATTTATGTGCTTTAAGAGGCTGCATAATTTTCTGGGAAAAGCAGGAGACCAGAAAATCTGAGGATCTGAACCCCACCAGCATCCAGCTTCATTAGCAAACCGTTACCTAACTGCCATGGAGTTCATTATCAGCAAACATCCTTCCTGGACTGGGTTTTTTTTTTTTTTTTTTTTTTTTTTTTTTTTTTTTTTTTTTTTTTTTTTTTTTTTTTTTTTTTTTTTTAGTTCTTTAATTCATTTTATTTCAGCTTACTATTCCATCTTTCTCTGAGTTTTATTGAGCATTTCTGGCACATGTGAGTTCAGCTCTACCACTGAGCCACACCCCCAGCCAGCGAATCTATTTTAATGTAGGTAACTATATCTTTTGCTTTATGGCTGGTGCTCTTTAAGTCTTGTTTAATGAATCATTCCTCATCCCAAGGGTAGGGAGATATTTTTGTATAGAGTAATGTCTTCTAGAAGTGTTTTAGTTTAGATTTTCACATTTTTTATATTAATGCTATTGTTTCTTTTCTTTTTTTTTTTTTATCGGTGCATTGTAATCATACATCTTAATGAGGTACAAGCTGGTAGAGGCATACAGCACTCATTTAACCCTTCCCCAATTCCCACACCACTCCTTCCCTCCTCCCTCCTCCTCATGATTGGCTTAGTGATTGGCTTTAATATAATTGTGAATGTGCATCATGTGCATTAGGCTGTTTCAAGATTTTCACATTATTTAAAAGGCAAGTCTGTTCCTAATAATCTGCAGAAACAACCCTACCATATTACAAGAGTCCAGATAAGAATAGTTCTGCTTCTCGGGACTATGGTGTTCCATTTGTCTATTGACCATTGCTCTGAGGTTTGCCCTGGATTAATCACTGTATCTCTGTATGGTAGACCTTGAGATCCTGAAGAATAAGTCCTCCCATCTTGTTTGACCTCTTCCTCTTTCTCTTCCTGCCACCCACAGGCATTCTCCCTTGGAGCTACAGCCTTTCTTATTATTTTTTGTTTGTTTTGAAACAGGGTCTTGCTGGATTGCTGAAAGTCTCACTACATTGCTGAAACTCTCCTTGAACCTGCAGTCCTCCTGTCTCAGCCTCCTAGTGCTGGGATTACAGGCATGTGCCACCACGGCAGCCTTGTTTGACTTCTTAAAATGCATGTTGACTGTTCTTGGCTTTTCTACTTCTGTATGAATCTTTGTGTTAAACTTGTTTGGTTTCACAAAGGCATTGAAATTTGATGAGAAATCTCTTGAATTTCTAAATCTACTTGGAAAGAATTAGAGTCTTTACAGAAGTGACTCAATGAAACCATGAACATAGTATGTTCAGTTTTATTGAGTTTCTCTTTTAATGTCTTTCAGTGGTTTTATGATTTCCTTTGTAAAGATCTTATATATCTTTGCTTGATTTATTCTTAGGTTGCTTGTACTTTCTACAGTATTGAAAATGGTATATTAAGTTATTTTTTATTTAGTTTCTGTTGATATTTTGGATTACAATTGATTTTTGTGTATAGATTTATATTCACTACCTTGACAAATTCTCTTAATGCTTTTATCATTTTATCTAAAGATTTTTCTGAATGTTCCAAGGGCACAATTCTATACCATGTCAATAAACCATATATATTCCTGTCCCTTTCTTCATTTGTTTTTTCTCATCTCAGTTTGCTGACTAGGATCACTAGGACAATGTTGAATGCCTTTCTTAATCTTTTGGAGGAAATACTTCAGGGTTTCACAACTTTGTATGATGATCAATGTATATGTCTTGCAGCCACCTTTTTTGTATACCAAAACAGGAGTTGAGTTGGGTTTGTGTTTTTCTACTACCTGTGGCTACTTGGTTTCTTGGCTTTTCTTTGAAGTCTTCAAAAAACGTTACAGTCTTGTAATGTATTCAGATTTTTTTCATTGGCAGTGTGGGAGCACAACTTTTATTTTAAAATTAATTTTATTGAGGCACATTTTACATATCCTGTAACTTACTCTTTTCAAATGTACAATTCAGTCATTTTAAAATAAATTTACCAAGTTGTGCAGTTATCACCGTAAGTCTATTTTAGAACATTTTGGGATTCTTCATGCACATTTGCTGTTGATCCCTATTTCTCATCCATGCGCTAGACCCGCCCCAGTAACCATTAATTTATATTTTGTTTTTGTGTTTTCGGAACAATGTTCTTTCTAGTTTCCTACCTCCTTAGCAGAAATGGAACCTCTCAGTTCATTTAAGATGTTCATTTGCCTATTTACAGATAAGCTGGAGCTTTTAATTATGCTGTTGACATATCTTTACTTTCTATGTCTGTGGTTTATTATGTTGGTGAAGTATTCTAAATACTTAGGACTCTTTTTATGTGTGTGCTTTATTATATTCTGAGAGGTGTTTAAATTTTTCCATTAATTTCGAGGAGAGCTATTCTAAATAATTTCCCATTATGATTGTTGTTTTGCCAATTTCTTTTGTGCTTCTATAAATTATGTCATTATTTTGAAACTATGTTATTAGAATGCATACAGTTCTTGTTAAATATCCCTGTTGGGGTTCTTTTTATGATTATGTATGAATTCTATTTATCTTAATGATACTTTTGCCTTTAAGTAGTATTTTGCTTATATTAATATTCTATACTTTCAATTTCAAATTTTCTGTGTCTTAATATTTTAGGTGTATCAATTGTAAGCAGCAAATAGTTTAATTAAATAAGAGAATATATCTTTTAATAGGGAATTGATTCATTTTAATCCATTATGATCACGTATTCCTTATTTGCATTTTCTTTTAGCAAATTTTTTCTTTGTTTCTTTTTATTACATTTTCCTGCCTTTTACTGGATTGTTTGAGGGTTTTTTAAAATTTGTTTGTTTGTATGTTTTTGTATGTGTGTGATACTAGAAATTGAATACGGGGCATTCTACCTCCAAGCCAACCCCCCCCCCACCACCACCCCAGACCTATTTTATTTTATTTTTATTTTTTGAAACAGGGTCACTCTAAGTTGCTAAGGGCTTCACTATTTTGCTATAACTGGTCTTGAACCTGTGATCTTCCTGTCTCAGCTTCCCAAGTCCTGGGATCACAGGTATGTGCCACCACGCCTGGCTTGAGTGTTTTTATTTTAGAATAGTTATAGATTAACAAAAACTTGCAAAAATAGTACCTAGAGGTCCCTTGTACCTTTTATCCAGTTTCCCCCAAAGTTGATATCTTACAAAACAATATCAAAGCCAGGAAATTGGTATAATGTATATGTACACTCTATGCCATTTTATCACCTATGTAGATTTGTATAATCACCACCAAACTAAGATTCAGAACTACTTGATTATCAGGAAGATCTGTCTTGCTACTCCAGATAATCAGACCCACTGCTGTCTCTTCAAAATCTGTAATCCCTTGTTGCAGTCAGTGTTCTCATTGCTGTGGCCCCAAATATTTGATGACCACAACTTAGAAGAAACAAGATTTATTTGCTCATCGTCCTGGAGGTGTCAGCCCATGTTGGGTCATGTCTGTGGAGCTTGGTATGGTGGCGGGAAGCAGAGAGAGCAAGGGGAGGGGCCACAAGTCATCCTCAAGACTGGACCCCTATGGATGGCCTCTTCCAGGTACATCCTACTTGTCTACCTTGCCACCCAATAAACCCATTAATCCACCAATAAATTTATCCACCGATGAGATTAGAACCCTTGTGATTCAGTTATTTCATGGTGATTACATACATGAGCTTCTCAGGGGACATGTGGGAAACCAAACCAAAGAATACCCAATAACCATCAAACCATAATACCCCTGATAACACAAACCTACTCCCCATCTTGAAAATTTTGTCATTTAGCGAGTGTTCTATACATGGGATCATACAGTGTGTGACCTTTTGGCATTGGCTTTTTTCACCGAGCATACTGCCTTGAGATTCATTTCTCTTGTTGCCGGCATCAGTGGTTTGTCCCTGTATTACTGGGTAGGATTCCATGATGTGGATATACCACAGTCTGTTAACTGAGCAAGAGTGTAAGGCTTTCACCTGCTATCCAATGGTACCACCCTGGCTGGAAGGCTGAGGGCATCTTACTATTGCTACTGATGTCCCAGGGGTTGGGGCAGGCAGGGATCTCTCTGCTGCTGGGGTTTTCCCCATTCAGTCTCCTCATACTACCAGGTAGGGCTGGGGCTGGAATAGAGGAGGGATACCTCATTAATTCAGCATGGAGGTGGACCACATCACCCTGCTGCCAGTATGTGTGTGTGTGTGTGTGTGTGTGTGTGTGTGTGTGTGTGTGTGTATGCATACTTCCTAGACTAGTATGAAAGTCTCAGATCCCCACTTGCTTTTCTCTTCACCTGCCTGGGTGACAGAGAGCACACTACTTATAGCTGGGCATGGGTGAGAGTCTCAACTCTCAATTGGCCTTCTCTGATGGAATGGGAATGGGGTAAATGTTTTCCCTCCAAGTGTCTCTCTGTCCTGGGACTTTATGAAGTTCCTCTTTTGCTAGGCTGCCTCTTCCTGGTCCTTTGATTGGGAGGAGTAGGCTTTTCTCAGAGCCTTTTCAAAGCTTGTCCTTTAGTTTCTCTGTGGCGTTCCAATTGTAGGCTTCTAATTATTTGAGCTTTATGTAGTCCCCTTTCTCCTGATTGTTTTGGAAAGAATTTATTTTTCCTTCTCATATTTTTGTAAAGACCTAATTAAAAAATATAACACTCTATATCCTACCAGAGATTTTAGAATGCTTCTACTGTGATAACCTGGAACCAATTTCTTGTATGTTATTGTTGCCATGTATTTAATTTTCATCTCATTTGTAAGTTTTCTTGAATTCTAATATTTATTACCAGATTATTTTATACTTAGTGCTTAAGTTATCGATACATTTATTAAAATTATCTGCTCAGCATTGTTTCCTGCTTCATTCTTTCCTTCTTTCTAAATACAGTTCCTTGCTTGCTAAATTACATGCTCCCTAGCTTTTTATTAAAAGTGGTGACATTCTTTTTTTTTTTTTTTTTTCGATGATAGTATGGTCTCCCTTGGCTAGACTAAACTTTAGACAGTATATAAACTTCTTCCTGACTCTAGGCTGCTGACCTCTTTTCTCTTATAGTATGCGCTTTAGAGAAGATGTAATTGCAAAGTCTTCTTGATCCAGCACCTTAGACTGCTAGGCCATACTACCAAGGCTGCGAATTCTTCTCTTGCCCCTTTGAGCTGCAAAACTTCTTCCAGTCTCCTGACAATTTCATAGCTTAGGAATATATTTTTCAAGGACTTGGGTGCCATCCCTTTGAAATGTAATGATCAAGAAAAATAGTGCTTCTATCCCCCAGTTTCTGTGGAAGGGAAGGAGCCTTATACCCACAAATGGCAAATACTTGTATAATGCTGGCATCTACCAACCTTTCAAGTCTGTTCTCCTTTTCAATCTATACATTTAGCCTTGTTCATATCTTTGATCTGTGTTTGCACATGTCTTATATCTCGAAAATGGCTTGGTGCCTCTCCCTCCAGTCTCTTTCTCCAATGACTAATTCCTAATCATCTTTTTTTTTTTTTTTTTTTTTTTTTAGTTTAATTTAAAAGCCAACTCTTCAGGGAGCTCTGTGTTGACTTAATTCTTCTAGCTCTGAATCTTCTTGGCAGTCCTCTTTTGACATCCATCTTACCTGCTATTATTCATTCAGTGTTTGCCCCGTTTTATTCCAGATCCCCCGAGGTCAGGGACTGACCACTGTCTTTGTGCAGCTTTGTCTCACTACTCCCTCTCAGAGCATGTGATGGCTCTGTGTTGTAGCAGTGTGGCTATGTTGTACAACTTGGCTATATTTCACAGAACGCCATTTATAGCATATTTCCAGCTAAAGGAGGCCATAAGGGAGGTTCTTGATCCAGAGCTGGGGGTGAAAGGAAAGCTATGGCAATTTTGCAGCAACCACATGTTGTTGCTGCCAATCTACCGATTTGCCAGGTGCGCAAGTTTAATCCATGTGAAGAGGGGACTTGGCTTTTACAGTATTCTCCTGACACTAAGGTCAGAGGCAACAAGAGAGGGCTCAGATTTCACTCTGTGCTTATGGGATTCCAGTCTGTTCAATCTCTCCTTCCTCAGATAATGAAAGCAAATGCATATATGTGTTCTATCTTCTTCTCTGGTTGAGTCCTTATTGAGACAGTGAAGGTTGCTCTTTTTCTCAATACCTCATATAAATAGCACATTTGTTATTAACTTATATTTTTGGCATCTTCCAATACAAGCAGCATAACCTAGTGGTTCATTTAAAAAAATCAGGAGAAAAGTGGCTATGTTTCCACCTTGGGTCTGACTTATTATATACATTAAGTCCTCACTTGAAAAATGGGAGTGTTTGTGATAGCTACTTGACATAGTTGCCATAAGGATCAAGTGAAATATTACTTTAAAAATCAATGCCTGGCATATATAAGCATTAGCTATGAATCTGATAAATAAGAATAAATATAATGGACTATAAAGGCTTGTATGGGAGTGGAGATCTTTTCTCTCTTTTTAGCACATATAGCCCATACCTTGATGAATGCCTATCATGTAGTAGGTGCTCAAGACATGACTTGCATTGAATACCTTTCTATGTAACTCCAGTCTGAAGGACTATTTTTTCTGTGTCTCAATTGTTTGCCCATATAATATATCAATGAAGTGTATCAAACCCTTCTCAGTCAAAGTGGGACCATCGGGAGTGATTCTCACTCCAAAGCAGGAGATCCTGGAGTAGGAGAAGATGAACTACAGAGTCTCTACAGGTGATATTGTGTTTCCTCTTAGGTTTTTTTGTCCTCTTCAAGGACAGCATCTTTGTGCCAAGGCCAATGATATTAGACTTTGCTTAGAGATATACAACTTATAAAATGATAACCCACATATTCACTACAAATGCATTCTTTAATATTCACTAGAATACCCATTAAAAGTTTACAAGATAAAACAGATGATTTGTGTATTATTTTTGTAATTAGAAAGTGATTTATCAGTTCAATAATTCTTCCTTAAAAGTCTTTCCTTGCATCTTTTTTTCAGAACTTTTTTAGCTTTTCAAAGTTTGTCTTGAGTCTGTTTTCTCACTATGAAACATGGCAATATGTTGTTGTATAAGTTTATCAAAATTAACAAGACTCAGTCAACTTTGTCCTTCTGGTAGCCTGTGTTCATTCTGAGACTCTTTTATTACTAATTAAGCATCCCAAATCAATTAGTTTCTGAAACAGTTTTCCATTCTTGTAATTGAGTTTAAAAATGACAGTCTTTAACTGAACAAAATCCACTATGGAGAATCTAATTTCAATTTCAATGCTCTGTTGTAGGCCAAAATGTCATGTAAATAAATAAAGTAACTTGACCACAGTTAGCATGCAAAATATTTTCTCATTAACCTTTAAAAAAATTGCTAACAATTTTACACCCACATAATACATAGGTCAGATTTTCCATTTTTAGTCTAATACTATCTTTTAATTTTGCATCAAGTAAAAATGAGACTGCTCTCTGAACATTTCTTTCCTGTTGTTAGCAATTCCTGATTGGAAGGAGATTTATTAGGTATTCAGAGTCACTAAGTCTTTTCTCTGTTCTTGTTGTTGTGAAATACTTCCAACCAAAGTTGAATCTAATGAGAAATGTCATTATTTCTAGTGTTTAAATTACTTGGATTTAATTCTTGATAATGTACAAAAAAACAAATATGCTTCCTGCACTTGGTATGGCAAACTGTATCCGCAGACCTTCATTATTTAGTGTGTTTCTGGCCATGTTGGCCTCAAATAATGTGTGCTCAGGGAAGGAAATCTGACTTGGATATTTGCCGAAAGCAAAGACAAATAGGAAAATTAACCTGCTTAAATAAAGCAAATATAAATTATTTTTGGATGATCTAATGGTTTTGGTTATAGATGGCCTTTCTTTCCTCTATTAGCCCAGATAATTAAGTGTACTTGCTTGAAGGCCTTTTGGATCTTGTATTTATCTTGTGTGACTTCCCAGTTCTATTCATTAGAAACTAAAGGAGACACATTTATCTTGGTTTTGTTTTCAAGTAGAAGGTTTCTTGTTTGCTGGATAATTTAGGGGCAGAGATACACAACAGAAAAATCTAGGCCAAATGAGAATGATTCTTTGGACTTTAAAATACACATATATTTTCTCTTTTCTTATCATGGAACAAATTATAAGTAGTTTTCAATATTTCCAAGGGACACAATAAGATTAACCACTGATGATTTCGCAATGTTGCCATGAATCTCTAGCTTCTATTAAATCTATGAATGTTAACTGTGTCATTTATAGTCACAATTTCCTCTTGTACCAGCCTCTTATATGAGTTTTCCTAGAATTATATTCTGAGATGAGGTTTTGTGTGTAAGCGATTTATTACAAATGTGTCCAACAGAGACTAAAAAAGGAGGGGACCTGGGACAGAAAGGAAGAAGCTGAAGAAGAGAGGTCTCAGGTAAAGTTTCATGAGCATTGCTTTGCCTTGATCCTTTGATGGAATGCTGGGTATGTGATACATCTGAGAGTTGTCAAAAACCAAGGCAAGAGGGCTAAGTATTCATGCTTCTATGTCTGTTAGGCATGGGCTAAAAGCTGATCCAGCTGATTCCCAAGCAGTTCTGCTTCTCTGCCTCTGCAGTCCAAGAGTCCCAGGGCCCAAGGGCAGTCTTCTTCCTCCAAACAGTTGCCTGTGGGCTCTTTCTGTTATAATCAAGTCAAGGGTGAAGGTACACAAAAATGGTATAATAGAGATCTGAGGGTCTTGGGGCAGAGCACTATTCTGGTCTACTCCAGAATACCACAGCTTGGGCTCGAGAGGGTGACCCTTGACATAGTCGCTCATCAGTTTTTGTTGTCTCAGAGAAATCTCTTCATGATGGGACAGAAAAAGTTCATTGGGACATTCATATGTTTTTCCTGGGCTTGGCTCTATGTGGTTTCTGATTTTCATCTGCTAAATAATATGGGCCTATGTGGGAGTCTATACTTTCCTATATCCCAGGTGTGAGTACATCAGTCTTGACCAAACCCTATTTATGAACTGCTTAAAGATAGACTAAGTTCCCTTTTCTTTCCTATCAAGCTGCTGAACCCTGCAGAGGTTCATGCAGGAATAGGAGACTATTGCCTGATAGGAATTACCCAAAGTTGAGTGGGGTTACCATTCAGATCCTCCTGGAACTTGGTACTGGTAGAGGCTTTGGGCTTAAAGGAATTGTATAACATTTACAGTTGAGGATCATTGATATGTCTAGCTCTTTCGTAGATCAGAAACTTATCCTTGGATTTCAGATGCACTTTGGGAATCTAAGCTCCTAGTTTCCTTAAGGTTTTCTGCATCTTCCCCTAGGTGTAAACAGAGAGCAGGGCTGCTATCATCTGGTATGCATTGGTTCAGGAAAGTGGCTGACCTCTCTTTGATTGTCTGGCATTCATATGGTACTCAGGGGCCATGTTGGACCATTTATTAAGTATTTTGATTTCTACCTCTGGTTCATAGTGACCCTTGATCCATTGTAGATCAAGTAGTTTTTCTGAATTATCAGAAAAAATATTACTATATTTCAAAATATTGTGGCCCTGCTATAATTAAATAACTCAGTGGTGAGACTTGATTTCATACATTGGCAGGAATTTTCTCAGGACATAGTCTCTTTGTAGGTCAAAATCCATATAATGAAATAGCCCTGAGGGGTTGAAAATTGGGTATTCTTACCTGGGTTTTTGGGTACATTTCAATAACCAAGCATTGCCCTATCAACCACTCCTCAGATTTTTTTTTACTTGTATGCAAAAAAATTAACAAAATTTTGTGTTTGACTCATCATACTTTTTATGTTATAATAGCCAACTCTTTCCTAATAAATAGGCGATGAGTTTATTCCCTTACTTTTGATGAGTCTTAAAAAAACTGGCTCATGGTACCATCTGTTTAAATATCCCTAAGTATACTATCCAAGTTATAGAGCATTGTCTATCAAAAATGCACAGATGATGGGCAATAAGTTTTTGACTGGCTTTCTTTTCTTTTTTCTTGTAGCTAAGAAACTTATTCAGCATCTCACTGGTATACTTCAGCCAAAACTAAAAAGCTATTTTTTTTTTGCAGGAATTGATATAGTGTACTACAATGTTTAGAATTTTATATTTCTGTAGGAATACCTTTTTTTCCTGCCCTCTGCCCTTGTATAAAGATTGTCTTCTCATATTGTAGTTATCTTCTCTTGGTTCTTCAGAAGTCATTTCGGTGATCAGTCTGCGTTAGATTATTATACCCTCTTTTTCTAGACACAGGGTCAATTCCTTTAAACTTCAGTCTCTCATTTTGGGAGTTAGTTGAATATAGTGCCCTTTTGGAGAAAAGCATATATGGAATGTGAAAAGTTCCAATTTAGAGGAGTGTAGTTCACAGGTCTACTTCTCAAAAGAAAAATGATATCTGACAGTCTGTGTTTATACTGATGGACAGAGACAGCCCAAGATTTTTGCCAGGGTCATTGACAAAATGCCAAATAGTAGTGCCTCTGTCAACATCTTCACTGCTATAATCCCAAAGACCTGACCACATGACTTAGCGGAAGGCAGATGTATTTGCTCACAGTGTGTTGGAGATTCCACATTCAGTCCATGTGTGGTAAAAGTCTGTGATTCTCAGGGCATGGCAGCAGGAAGCAGAGGGAAGGAGAAAACGGGCTCTGCTCTCACATCATGGAGGCCCAAAGCTGAGAGAGCAAGCAAGAAAAGGGATTCAAAGACACAAAGACAATCCCTAAGGCTACAACCCCAGGGACCTACCTTCTACAGCCACACCCCACCTGCCTAGGTTACCACCCAGCTAAATGCAGTGTAATGGATTTATTTTGCTTTACTCTCTAATCCCTTTTCTAGTCATTATAATAGATTTAGCCGATGAGATTACAACCCTCTTGACTTAACTATATCACCCGTGAGCTTTTCAGGGACACTCTATATCTGACCATAACGAGTAGTAATGAGTCCACAGAATAGATGGTGCTGCACCAGAAATTTTTAATCTTCCTAGATGAATATGGTACTTGGCAGATCATGAAGAAGACTGTACAATTCCAATTATTGCCATATCCATAATGCTTTGTGTTCTTCATCTCTTCTTTCTTGCATAAGTTGCTATCACTTATGCTACATGGATTGGACATTAATGCACCTACTGTGGCTAGTATTGATTAGAAAAGGGATTAGAGACTAAATCAAAGATGGAGCATGTGGACAGACCAAATATTTGTGAGCTTACTTCTTGGCTCAATAATGGTCTTTCATGTCACCATATATAGGCAAATTTTTCTAGTCTGAGTCTTCCATCCCATGGGGGATGTATAAAAAAGGATTTGTGTCACCAAATCTCATGGTGTATTCAACAACTGAGCTATTGCTGTTTTTCTCCTCCTCCTCCTCCTCCTCCTCCTCCTCCTCCTCTTCCTCTTTTGTGGCACTGGGGATTGAACTTAGGAGCATTATACCTCTGAGCTACACTCCACAACCCTATTTTATTTTTTATTTTGAAACAAGGTCTTGCAGGGTTAATGACAATCTCACTATTTGCTGAAGCTGTCCTCAAACCTGCAATCCTCCTGTCTCAGCCTTCCTAGTACTGGGGTTACAAGCATGAGCCACCATGAACAGCTCTCTTGCTTCACTTCTACATGAAGCCTCTCATCTTCCAGTCTAGTACCTAGAGCAGCTGCATTGATGAAGAGACAGTATCTTCTCCTAAACCGTGTTCAATATCTTTATGACAAACTATTTCTTAGCGTTGTGTCATCTTTCTCTGTTTGCTTGCTTATAACAAACTCTGCAAACACAACCTATGTTTCCTCATGACCTACCAGCCAAAGAAAAAAACAGAGCCATAGTAATGGAGTATGGTATTCTAAGATTATTTAGCACCTTTACCTATGGTTTCCTCTCCAGTAATCAGAACTGTTTTCCAAAAAGTGTGTGCTTATGACCAATCCTGTTATTACAAGGAGGCATCTATTTCTTGAATGCTGCTTAGATGTCCTGGAAAAAGTAATTTTTAGGAAGTGCTTAGATGCCTGCAAGCCAGTTAATGGTGATGTGAAGCTGTAGTTGAAACCATAGAGCACTGTGTCTTGATGTGCTCACCCACCCTCACCCACTAATGTGGTATTCTTATCTCTTTCTTTGCTGGTCCCGGGGGATTCAATCTACTCTAGCTCTTTAATTCTCCAGGAAAATCTCCAGATAAGAAAGATTGTCTCATTTTCTAATAGTGCAGAATTCTGTCACACAAAGTTCTGCTGCCTTTTCCCCAAGATCTCGAATAGAATTTGTGAAAGAGCATTTTCAGTATTTCTTCAAAACTCCAGAAGCATAGACTGGGCTGAGTGATCTTCTGAATGACTGTCAGTCTGTCTTTATTCATAAATTTCCATCTCCTATGGTTTTCTTTGGAGGCATAACTGCCAATCTGATTTCTTGTTCCCTGAAGTTGTATTCTGTGAATAGCATTTTCATGCATATGGTCACTCTAATGGTGTGGATTTAGAATGTCCCCCTAACCCTCACAGAAACAAAGAAACAATGTCGGAAGCTGGGATTGGTTGCTATGGAGGGGTCTCTGGTGGCGTGGTGTTGGGGATCATGTATAGTTTTCTCCTCCCCCTGCTCAGTCTCTTGCTTCCGGTCTGCACGACATGAGAGTTGAGGCTTGTGCTCTCTCTCCACTTTCTGTTGCCATGCCTCGAGTGCTGCAGACCCCATCCTCACATTAACTGAACCCCCAAATTTCCAAAAACTGTAAGCAAACAAATCTTCCTTCCTATAAGTTGTGTGGCCAGTTGTTTGGGTTTATATCAATGAGAATGTTGGCCGAGACAATCACCTGTGGAGACTTTCTTACTGCCATGCATAGATAGCAAACAAGACCATCTTTTTTGGACTTAGCTTTAAGTAGGGACCTATAATGGTGTTTAGTTATAGACAACAAAACCCATTGTAACTAGTTTAGCCAGAGATAACCAGTATTTTGCTTGTCCATCTCTTTAATACTGAGGTAAGCTTCCAGGAAAATGCAAAACAACACTACTGAGACAAGGAAGGTGCTATATCTGCCCTACCTAGATACACACTGGGTCTACCATGAAATGGAAACTCTCCCACTGCAACTGTGAATGTCAGAATCTCCAGCTCTTTCTGCTAACTTTAAAACCATGTTTTGCATACATTTTGAAAGCTATGTCTTACCCATCGCTTGTTCTTGGTCTCACATTGGGTGCAACTGATTGGTGCAACACAGGTCACACATCTACGCCCTACCTGCAGAGAGTCTTGGGAAATGTCACATTTTGGATGACAAAGTAAAGGAGGCAGGATTTGCAGTGTGGTCACCATTACCATTTGGATGGGGAGTTCAAATGAAATTGAGTGGCAACAAATAAAAGATGGCCACTATAAATCACAGGTAATCTTTTATAGTTTGGGGAGTTTGAGTAATAATTATATGAATGTAAGCAAAAGTAGTAGCAGCAGTTAGCATTTATTAAGCAGTATGATATGCTAGACACTGTGGTTAATGCATTATATACATTATCCAACTTCATACTCACAATAATACTGAAGGTTGATGTTTTAAAATTTATATTAAAGAGTAGAGAAACAAGAGTCATTAAGAAATTTGTCAAGGTCAAACAACTAGTAACTGGTAGAAGCATGCTTCAAAGCCAGGTCCAACTTTCTTTGAAGGCAATATTTTTTTATGTGTGAAAACATTGCCTGAGAGTTTCTTTAAAAAAATAAAAACTCCAATAAAACATATGGTTTATTAGACCAAGTAATTTGGCTCTTTAAGACTGTGCTGGAAGACATATTCTAATAGTTTTTATGCTACTTCCATATTTGTCTCAAAGTTTAAAATTGGATGAATTTGGCTTTTTCAAGAAACTGACATTCATTTTATTTTTTCAGAAGGATTTGGTAGGTTTTCCTTTTCAGACCCAAATAGCTTTTCCTCTGACTTGTCTTCCATCATCCTCTGGTCTGTTGATATTTTCTAATAGGTTATATGAGAACACTTAAATTCTCCTGCTGTCACTCTCTGAACATTTTTAAATGGGGTATAACACATTTTAATTCATTTTACCCTGCTTTATTGCTTTTCTATACATGTTTTATATTGCTTGAAAAACACATTATTTTGGTCATTGTCACCTTCGGCCACTATGCAACCTTGGCAGCCATTTCATTAATCTTTTTCAAAATTAATTTTTCCAAGCGTGTCCAAAGGTAAAAACAGATTTTTAAAACCATCAAAAAGTTTTCCCCAAACTCTAGTCTTTGGAAAAATAGCATCATGGAATATAACATTTTTTCTTTCCTTCTTGAAATATAGAAACAGTTATTAGTGCTCAGAAAAATATTTATTTCTCCTCTATAAATACATGGGAAAATTTTTCACAAAAATTATATTCCTCTAGAATATATATACATTGTATATATACATTTTTGGTCCTGGGATTAAACCCAGGTGGTGCATTCTACCTCCGAGCTACACCCCCAGCCCTATTTTTTTCTGTTTAAAGGTTATTTTATTAAATATCTTTAGTTCAAGGTTTATATAACAAAGTTATGGTCTACCAACATTCAGGACAAACACTTTTTAAATTATTTCTATGTCATCATGCAAAAATTCTTGATCAAATGCCTTCCATTTCCTGTTTAAAAGGTATTTTTTTTTCTTTTAAGTCTATTGTCTATAGATGTTGACATTAGCCCCAGAAAAGGAGTAAGAATGCCAAGGAGTGGGGCTGGAGCAGCCATATGAAGCTATGGGTCTCAATGAACTCTAAGACCATTTGTCTTCAAGCCCTTTATTTTTTATTTTGAAATGGTCTCATTAAGTTACTGAGTGACCTCACTAAGTTGCTGTGGCTGTCCTCTAACCTGTGATCCTCCTGTTCCAAATTTCCAAGTACTGGGATTAAAACCATGTGCTCCCTGTCTGGATATAGTGTGTGTATGTGTGTGTGTGTGTGTGTGTGCCCGCACATATAATAATATATTAGTTACACACACACACACACACACACACACACACACACACACACACAGGCAGTGTGTCTCTAGGTAGAGCTAATGTAGTACCTTCCTTGTCTCAGCAGTGTTCTGCATTTTCCTGGAAGCTTACCTCATAGTATTAGAGAGCTGGACAAGCATAATATGAGTAATTACTAATATATTACTATATGTGTGTGGATATATATATGTGTATATATGCATATATATTTTACTAATATATTACTAATTCATTTAGTAATTATATTATTGTATTACTATGATATAATATATTACTATGCTAGTAATATATTAGTACAAATTAGCCCTTATTAATCAAGTTGAAGAAATATACAATATATTTTCCAGTTTTAGAGATGATGACATTTAGCGGAAAGGTAAACTCAAGTCAATGCCAGGATCAATTCTAATGGAGATTTTAAGTAAAACATATTACATACACACACACACACACACACACACACACATACACACACACACACACACTTTCCCCTACAGCTGCTAGCTATTTTTAAATTCTTTGGACCACATTTTATACCATTAAAGAGGAAGGATGAAGGAGAGTGAATAAGAATGGGTGACTCCTGGAGTCTAGCTTGGTTAGATAGGAAAGATTATGAACTTGTGCTTATTTGTGTTAGTTTGAGATGCTTGTGGGAAATCCAGCTGGAGCTGTTTCCCAGTGTGATGTTCAGAGAGAGACTGTAAGCAAACACGGATTTGCTTCTTTCCACCATAGAGGCTTGTCTCAGCTATTCATTGCTATTATAATGTTGCAGAGCAAACAACACAACTTCAGTGGCATACAATGATGAGCATTCATTTAATTATAGCTGTGAGACTTATCTGGGCTGGTTTTATTCTCTGGGATTCTGTCTTATAGCTCACTTGGATGGAATTTTTTTTTTTTTTTTTTTTTTTTTTAGTTCTGCACCATATTTGGCTAGCTTCTCTACTTACTCCCAGGGCAATTGGAGAGGAACTAGAGCTTACAGCTCACATATGCATATGATTCCAAGCTTTTGCACCCATCTCATTTGCTGACATCCCATAGGCTAAAGCACACGTCCAGGCCTGCCTGAGTCATAATGGCGGGGTTTTACAAGGTTACACTGCAGAGGATTTGAACACAGGGAGAGGTGAATAATTTGGGCTGAAAGCAATGAATCTACGATAAGATGATCATCAGAAAAAGGGGTTCATGGAATTATCTAAAAGTGTATATAATTAACATGAAAGCGATTAAATACAGAATTAAGGAAACTAATAATTAAACTGTAAGTATAGAAGAGTATAATCAAGATGAATGGCTAGACAGGTTTAAAAGGACTTAAAATATGTTATCTGGAATCCAAAGAGCTAGAGAAATTCAAGTAGATAATTACAAACAAGGTCAAATGTATAAGAGAAGCCCAAGAGGATCAGGGTTAATTGGAAATTTAAGGTAAACAGTGAACTTTGTGAAAGAAGAGTCACCTAAGAAGAGAATAGAGAAAGGAAGACAGATTTCAGTGAATTAAAGAAGGAAAAAGCAGGGTGTGGCGGTGCATGGCTGTAATACTGATACTAGGGAGGCTGAGACAGGAAGATCATAAGTTTGAGATCAGCTTCAGCAACTTAGCAAGGTCCTGTTTCAAAAATAAAAAATGAAAAGAGCTAAAGGTGTATCTCTGTGGTACAATACTCCTGAGTTCCATCCTCAGTAGCAGCAGTAGGAGGAGATCAAGGAGGTAGCAGAGGAGGAGGAGGAGGAGGAGGAGGAGGAGGAATAAATGGATAAAGGGATAGAAGTAGCAAACGAGAACTACCTTAAATATTTATTTTTAGAAGATAAGGATGAGACAGATTAGAGTTACATTCAGGAAAATAGGATTTAATTTTTTCCCCTTAATTGTGGGAGAAATCAGTTTGATGTAAGGCCATGGAAAAGATGCCAATAGAGAAAAGATGAAGACATAGGAGAGGTAAAGAATGAACTGTAGTGGAAACTCTCAAGCAGGGTGGAAGGAGATGTGTTCCCTGGATACAGGTGGGAAGACAGTCCTATATGAGGAGCTAGAACTACCCCTTGTGTTTGGAAGAAAGCAAGCAAGACTGAGTGACTGTTCAGCCAGTCACATTACTATTTGTATTCTTAATCTTAAGTCTTTATCAATATATAGTTTACATACCACACATCAGTAATTTTAATTAGTTTATAGGGCTATGCAAAAATTGCCAGAATCCAGCTGTAAAACATTTCTATCACCCTCCAAATGTACCTGTAATGCCCATTTGCTGTAAATTCCCATCATCCTCTCTGTCTGACCATTCATCTTTGATTATACTTTTCTGTATTTAAGATTATGCATTTCCTTTAGATTTCTATCCTTGGTCATTTTCATGCTCTAATTATAAATACTATCTTTAGCTGATTCTACAAACTTCTACTTTTAATAATCATCTAAAGAGGGGGTAGTTCTACCTTTCCATTTATGATTATCTCTCTACCTGTATCCAGGTGAAATACCCTATTCTACCCTATTTGATCTCTTCATATATAGATACTCCTTACTGTCTCACTTCTTTCAATTATCATAATGTTTTTGAAGTTCTATTGTAGCACATGTCAGGACTTTGTTCAGTTTTATTACTGAATAATACCATATTGTATTAATACATCATATTGTATTTAGAAAGTTTTTAGTTAATAGGTACTTAAAACTTTTCCAATTTGGGGCTATTCTGAGTAATGTCTCCATGAACATTTTAATGCAAATCTTTCCGTGTACATACACAGTATTACATTTTTCTTGAGTTGATAGATACCTGGGGAGAATTGCTGGATAATGTGTTATGTTGAACTTTTTAAGAAACTTCCAAACTGCTCTCCAAGGGAATTATACAATTTTATATTCCCATTAGAAATGTATGAGGGTTCCAGTTTATAGATCAAATTGGGAAGAACTGACATCTTAAACAATATTGAGTCTTTCTATTAGTCATTATAAACTGTCTTTTCAGTTATGTGGATCTTCTTTGACTTATTTCATCAGAAATGGTCATTTTCTTCTTACAGATCTTACAGGTATTTTGCTAAATTTATATATAAACATTTCATTTTAGTGCTAACATAAATGATAGAGTTTTTAATTTCAAATCCAATTATTCATTGCAAGTTTATAAGAATATAATAAACTTTTGTGTATTAACATTGTATCCTGCATTCTTGGTATAATCCCTCATTATTTTCAAAAGTCTACATTATTTTTCAGCTTTTGTATATACCTGATCATGCCATTTGTGAACAAAAAATTTACATCTTACTTCCATTTCTGTGTATTTTCCCTTCCTTCCTTCTTTCCTTCCTGCCTTCCTGCCTTCCTGCCTTCCTTTCTCTCTCTCTCTCTCTCTCTCTCTCTCTCTTTCTTTCCTATTTATTCTTGTCTAACTGCATTAGGTAGGACTTCTACTACAATGCTGAAAATGAATGGTGAGAAGGGACACCCTTGTCTTATTCCTGATAATCAGAGGAACGTACCTGTTTTTTCATCGTTAAGTAGGGTTGTTTGTTATTTTTGTAGATATTCTTCATAAAATTGTGGAAGCTCCCCCCATTTCTACTTTACTGAGATTTCCTGCCATACAGGAACATTGGATTTTGTTCATTGCTTTTCCTGCATCTATTGATGTGATGCTTTGCATTTTCTTACTAATCCTGTTGATATATGATAACTAAATCAATCAATTTTCAAGTGCTTTTACTAACATATCTGTGGAAGAAATCTTTGCTTCTAGTGTATACATTTTTAATACATCATTGGATTCTATTTGCTAATGTTTTGTTGAAGATTTTTATATCTATGTTCGTGAGACATATTCGTCTGTAGTTTTCCTTTCTGATAATGTCTTTATCTGATTTTGGTATTAGGGTAATATGCTGACCTCATAATATAAGTCAGGATTTAGTTCTAAGATTATGCTTCTAAATTTTTTGGAAGAGATTGTAGAGATTGGTATCAGTTTTCATCAAATGTTTGGAAGAATTAATCACAGAAACCATTTGGGTCTGATGCTTTTTTTTTCAGAAAGTTATTGTTAATTGTATTTCTTTAATAAATTTAGACCATTTGAGTTCCTGAAATTATCTACTTCTATTTGTGCAAGTTTCAGTAGATTGTCTTTCAAGGAATTGGTCTGAGTTTTCATATTTGTGGGCTTTTTTTTTTTTTTTTTCGGTACTGGGGATTGAACTCAGGGGCATTCTACCTCCGAGCTATACCCCCAACCATATTTTTTATTCTTTATTTTGAAACAGGGTCTCACTAAGTTGCGGAGTGCCTCACTAGGTAGCTGAGGCTGGCCGCGAACCCGGATCCTCTGGTCTCAGCCTTCCAAATGCTGGGATTACAAGTGTGCGCCACCATGCCCAGCTGGCATTTATTTATTTATTTATTTATTATTTATTATTTATTTATTTATTTATTTATTTGTTTGTTTGTTTGTTTGTACTGGGGATTGAACTCAGGGGCATTCTACCGCCGAGCTATACCCCCAGCCCTATTTTTTATTCTTTATTTTGAAACAGGGTCTCACTAAGTTGTGGAGGGCCTCACTAGGTAGCTGAGGCTGGCCGTGACCCCAGATCCTCTGGTCTCAGCCTCTCAAATACTGGGATTACAAGTGTGCGCCACCACGCCTGGCACATTTAGTTATTTATAATGTTTCCCTACTATCCTTTCTAAATCCATGAGATCAGTAGAGATGGTCTTTAATTTCTAAATTAGTAGTTTGTGTTGTCTGTCTTTATATCAATTTATTTTTTTAATGAGTTTTGGGTTATATTGATTTTTGTGTAATTTTCTCATTTTCAATTTCATTTATTCTGTGCTACTTTTACTTTTTATTTGATTTAGGTTTATAGTGCTCTGCTTTCTCTATTTTCCTAAGGTGGCAGCTTAGATTATTGATTTTATATCTTTGTTCTTTTCTAATATATGCATTCAAGGCTGTAATTTCCCTCTAAGTCTGCTTTTGCAGCAGTGTACAAATTTTAGTAAGCTATATTTTCATTTTCATTTATTCCAACTGTTTTTAAGTTTCTCTTGAGACTTTTCTTTGGCCCATATTTTAGTTAAAAGCATACTGTTTACATGATAATCTTTAAACATTTTGAGATTTTCTGGCTATATTTTTGTTATTGACTTCAAGTTTAATTCCACTGTTGTTTGAGAATATATTTTATATGATTTCAGTTTTTAAAAAATAGGGTATGTTTTACAGTCTATCTTGATGAATGTTTCATGTGAATTTGAAAAGAGTGTGCATTTTGCTGGTTTTGGATGAAGTATTCTATAAATGTCAATTAAATCAAGTTGATTGATGTTGTTGTTCAGTTCAACTATATATTTACTGATTTTCTGCCTGGTACTTCTGTCAATAACTGATGGAGATGGTTTGAAGCTCCAGCTACAATGGTGGACTTATCTCTTTCTCTATCCAGTTTTTTGTTTTTTTAGCCTTGAAACTGCAATCCTCCTTTCTCTGCCTCTCAAGTACTGGGATTGCAGGTGGGGTCAGCAGGCCCAGCTTCCATTCAGTTCTCTCTGATCTTTCCTCATGTATTTTGAAGCTCTGTTCTTAAGCACATACACATTATATTGCTATGTCTTCTTGGAGAATTAACCCCTTTCTCATTATATAATACCAGTCTTTATCACTGATAATTCCCCTTGTTTTGAAGTTCATTTTTTTCTGAAATAGCTCAGTTATTTTAGCTTTATTTGATTAGTGTTATTATGATTTATCTTTCTTTATCTCTTTACTTGTTTGTATTATTACATTTAATTTTTTAAATGAATGTATAGTTGTATCTTTGTAAAAATTCATTTCATAAGTCTGTTTTTTCCCTTGGTATATTTAGATTATTCATACTTGAAGTGATTATTGGTCTAATTGGATTGTTACCTACCATCTTGGAGGTGGTTATTAGTTTAGTTGGGTTGTTAGGATTGTTATCTACCATCTTTGTAACTGTTTTCCATTTGTTTCATTTGGTCTATTTTTTTGTTATCTTTCCTGATTTTTCTACCTGCTCTGGTTTTAATTGAGCATTTTATATGACTACTTTCTCTTTTAAACTATCAGTTATACATCTTTTTAAAAAAATTTTAAGTAGCTTCTTTAGAGTCCCAAATATATATTCACAACTAACCCAAATTAACTAGCAAATAACCCTGAACTGCTTCACAAATAGGGTAGTTATAATAATAATATAATAATAATAAAGTATTCTTAATTTCTTTTTTAATTCCAATAACATTTTGGTCATTCATTCCAGTAATCCATAAATTATAATCCCCCAGTTCATTGTTGCAATGATTACTTTGACCAAGAAGGTATCTTTTAGATCAATAAAAGTAATGGAAGTAAAATGTTATTTATTTCTTCTTGCATGCTCTCTTCTCTTTTTAAATCCAAGTTTCTGATCTCCAACAGCTTCTTTTTTTTTTTTTTTCTGACGAGTTCTTGGTAGATTTTGAAATGAATGGAGATATGTTGTCTTGGTTTTTGTTTATCTAAGAAAGCCTTTATTTCTCATTCACTTTTGAAGGATAATTTGGCTGAATATAAAATTGAAATTTGGTGATTTTTTTCTTTCAGTACTTTAACTATTTCAGACACTTTCCTCTTGCTAGTGTGGTTTATGAAAAGATGTCCAATATAATTCCTGTCCTTTTCTCTATTTTTCTCTATTGATTTACTCTCTGGGTTCTTCCATGATTTCCTTCTTTGTCTTCTGTTTTCTGCAGTTTGAAGATGATATGCCTAGCTATTTTTCTTGTTTATTCTGCTTGGTAGAGTTCTTTGAACATTCTGGATCTATTGCTTAGTGTCTGACATGAATTCTGGAAAATTCTCAGCCAAATATTTCTTCTTCATTCTGTCTTCTCATAACACATAAAGTACAATTTTACTAATTTTCCCAGTTTTTGATATTGCATTTCATTATTTTCAGTCTCTTAGCATTTCATTTTGGAAAATTTGTAGTGAAATACCTTTAAACTTACTGATTACTTCCTCAGCTGTATTCAACCTACTGAGCAGCCTGTCAAAGACATTCTTCACTGATTTTACATTGTTTTCTATTTCTAGCACTTCCTTTTGATTCTTTTGTAGAATTTGCATCCCTCTTTATATCACTTATCTGTTCTTGCATGGTTTTTGCTTTTCTCCTTATAGCCTTTTGCATATTATTCATAATTATTTAAGTTCTTTGATAATTTCAAATATCTCTGACATGTCCAAGTTGTTTTCTGATATTTGCTTTATTTTTCCAGACTGTATTTTTTCTTCCCTTTTAGTATGCCTTATAATTTTTTGTTGAAAATCAGACATAGTGTGTCATATATTAGGAACCAAGGTAGAAATACAGAAAATAATTCCATTCATGATAGCCTCAAGACCAATAAAATACCTAGGAATAAACCTAACCAAAGAAGTAAAAGACTTCTACAATGAAAATTATAAAACACTAAAGAAAGAAATCAAAGATCTCGGAAGGTGGAAAGATCTCCCTTGCTCTTGGATAGGCTGAATAAATATCATCAAAATGGCCATTGTACCAAAGGTGATCTACAGAACCAATGCAGCCCCTACCAAAATACCAATGTCATTCTTCATTCTAGAAAAATGAGTCATAAGCCGGGCGTGGTGGCGCACGCTTGTAATCCCAGCATTCGGGAGGCTGAGACCAGAGGATCCCGGTTCGTGGCCAGCCTCAGCTACCTAGTGAGGCACTCTACAACTTAGTGAGACTCGGTTTCAAAATAAAGAATAAAAAATAGGGCTGGGGGTATAGCTCGGAGGTAGAATGCCCCTGAGTTCAATCCCCAGTACCACAAAAAAAAAAAAAAAAAAGAAAAATGAGTCATAAATTCAAATGGAAAAATAAAAGATCCAGAATTACCAAAGCAGTTCTCAGCAAAAAGAATAATGGAGGTATCACAATTCCTGACTTCAAATTATACCATAGAGCTATAGTTATTAAAACAGCATAATATTGGCACAAAAACAGGCACATAGACCAATTGAAGAGAATAGAAGATACAGAAACAAATCCACAGATTTATAGTCAATTGATCTTTGACAAAGGGGCTAAACACATACACTGGAAAAAAGACAGCCTTTTCAACAAATGTTGTTGGGAAAGCTGGTTATCCATTTGTAGAAAAATGGAACTAAATCCACACATCTCACCCTGCACAAGAGTCAGTTTGAGATGGATCAAAGACCTGGAAATTAGACCAGAGATGGTGAAGCTACTAGAGGAGGCCACAGATTCAACACTCCAACATATAGGCACAGGTAGAAACTTCCTCAGCAAGACCTCCAAAGCTCAGAAAACTAAAACAAGAATTAATTAGTGAGATGGCATTAAACTAAGAAGTTTTCGCACATCAAAGGAAGTCATCGAGAGTCTAAAGAGAAAGCCTATAGAATGCGAGAAGATCTCTACCAGCTATCTCTCTGACAGAGGATTAATATCTAGAATATACAAAGAACTTTAAAGACTTTACACTAGAAAAACAAATAAGTCAATCAAGAAATGGGCAACTGAATTGAATAGACACTTCACAAAAGAAAAAATACAAATGGCGATAGATACATGAAAAATTGTTCAACATTATTAGCAATTAGGGAGATGCAAATCAAAACTACACCAAGATTCCATCTAACTCCAATCAGAATTGCAATCATCAAGAAGTCAAATAACAATATTAGTTTGTGAGTATGTGGGGAAATAGGAACTCTTCTACACTGTTGGTGGAATTACAAACTTGTTCAGCTGCTTTGGAGATCACTGTGGAGATTTCTTAGAAAACTGGGAATGGATCCACCATATGATCTGTCCATACCACTTCTGGGTATCTTTCCAAAGAGGTTGAAACCAGAGAATTACAGAAATATATGCATACCCATGTTCATAGCAGTACAATTCACAATAGCCAAATTACGGATCCAACCCAGGTGTCCATCAACAGATGAATGGATTACAAAACTATGGGAAATATGCACAATGGAATTCTACTCAGCAATAAAGAAGAATAAAATAATGTCATTTGCAAGAAAATGGAATGATCCGGAGAACATTATGTTAAGTAAGATTAGCAAGTTACAGAAAGTGAAGGAATATGTCTTCTTTAATATCCTCAAACTAGGGAGTAACTGGGATACCAGAGGAACTCCAGATAATAGAGGAAAAATCTCAATGGAGCCAGGGAGGTGGTCTAAGGGAAGGGGAAGGGAAAGACTGAGGTTCATTATTGGAAATACTAACATTGACTCTGTGTACATATGTGAAAATTCCAATGTCAATCTCAATACTTTGTATGGGAAGCGGGGAGATGGGGAGATGGGGAGGGGAGCACCAACTGCTGTGTGCATGTATGTCATTGTCAACATGGTTTACATTCTACTGTGAGACCATAATGCACCAATAAAAGCACATTGTAAAAAAGGAACCAAGGTAAATAGGCCTCTAGTGTGAGGTTTTATGTGTGTAGGCTTAGAGTAAGTCTATGTTTAATGTTTCTTGTAGCTTTAGGTGTCAGAGGTTTTAGTGTATTCTAGTGTATTTGTTTTTATCTTGTACTTTTCTTTCTATTGTCTTTGAATTTGCATAGAAACTCCCTCGTCCAGTCTATATCTTTTTAGCTCTCTCTCAGTTGTAATCTGCTATTATTGTAGTTGGGTCCTGTTGATGAGTTAGTGAGGAACTGGGGTGGGGAACCATTCAGTAATCTTATAGTTGAATACCCATTTTTAGAAATTGGGTCAGAGTCTATAAACTGTGACCTTCAGGAGAGTTTCTTATTCTTCCCCACATCCCATCCCCCCAGTTTAAAAAAAATCCCTGAATTTGCCCTGAAGGTTAAAGGAGGCTGGACTCTGCTTATTGCCCTTCTCTAAGTCAGGTGAAGTTCTAGAAAAGATCAGTAGTTCTCTTTCATCCACAGCTTTACTTTCTGCACTTCAGTGACCAGCTGTTGTCTGAAGGTATTTAATGGAAAATTCCAAAAATAAGCCATTCATGAATTTTAAAGTATGTCCCATTCTGAAGAGCATGGTGAAATCTTGTGCCATCAGGTGCCATCCTGATTAGGACATGTATCGTCCCTTCATCCAGTGTATCTATATGCTTACTTAGTAGTCATCTCAGTTGTATGATGAATTGTGAGATGGTATCACAGTGCTTATAGATGAGGTTTGGTGCTATTTCCAGTTTTTGTGTACCAACTAGAACATAACCCCTGCTGATAAGAAGGGACTACTGTAGTTTTACTTGAAAGTGAGCCTTTGTTTCAGAAAATAGAACACTGTGCATATTTTAAAATGGTTACTTTTCCCTTTCCCCTTCTTGAAGTATGTGGCTATTTATTGCCAGTTTTCATGGTAAGAACCTGTTGGGCTTTCCCTAGAAGTTTTAACTCTCACACTAGTCTATAGTCAGAATCCAGCAGTCTATCACCTGCAATTTTCAATGTACCAATCAGTTCCTGGTTCTAGTGGCTTCTGCTCCTGGTCATCTGATGCTCTGTGTCTTCTTGTTTCTTCAGAGTTTGGGGTGGTGGATTGCCCAGCAAATTCAATTCTCTGATGAATCTAACTGTTGATATTTTTCAGCTTTTTTCTGGTTATAATGATAAGAGTGAAGATTTCCAAGGTGTTATAAGTTTGAGTGAAAACAGGAAATATCAGGTTTTATACTTTCCAAATCGATAATTTCCTTCCTTCCATCTTATTTCCTCCCTTCATCTTTTTATTGCTAATCTCTATTTGATGAGCCATTGTTGTCATGCTTCCCTTTAATGTACAAATACAATTTTCTTTATTTCTTTGAACCCATTTATCATAGCTGGTTTTTCTTTGTATGGTACATCTGATATTTAGCTCCCCTACTAGACAGTTTCTCTTGGCTGCTTTTTTTTTTTTCTTGTGTATGACCCATACTCTTGTATTTCTTTAAGTGTCCCATAGGGTTTTTATGAAAAAAATATGCATTATAGATAACATAAAGAAGACATCAGTTTAATTCTTCCCTGGATGTTGTATCTGTTTGTTTGTTTATTGGTTAAAAACTTGATTGGACTAATTTTGTGGAACCTCTCTTCTTCCACAGTATGTGATCTCTGATGATTCTGCTCAGGCTTTGCCTTTTTTTGTTATGACTTTTATTTTTACGCCTCATAGGAGTTGATCTCATGTCAGGATTGCTTAGGGGTCACTCCATGATCAGTCAGGGTTGTGCTTCCCCACATGGTGTAATTAAGGCTCCAGCCTTTGTTCATAGGTCTATGCATGAGTCAGGGAACACTTTCACATTTCAGAGAGTGTACTAGTTGTTCCTGGATTTTACTTTTGCTTGCCGAAGGCCCCACGTTCATCCAGTGACAGCTAGGTACCTATTTTCTCTAGTCTTTTCCTGAACATTGTATAAGCTCACTGCCTTCTAGACCTGCAGGCATATGAGGACATATCAATGCCCCTGGCTGCCTTGTTTTCCAGAACTCCCTCCTAAACTTATGCCTAGTCTATCTGTTACTTTTCTCAACTAGTATCACAACCTCAGACGTATATTGGCATTTTTCTTCAAATACGGATTCATCACTGGAATTACTACTGCTTCCTTATAATGCCTAGGACTGTGGGCATTTTTCTGCGCTCTGCTGAATATCAAGTCAGTCCTTATACTTCCTGTCTGGGAAGCTGCTGGTTTCCAAGGCTAGCCACATCCTTATACATAGCTAGGCACAACTAGAAAGATGGCGTGGGGGCTGCAGAGAGGAGAGATTTCATTTGTCCCAGGCTAAAATGCCCCAGAGAAGTTTTTACTTGAGATTCAGTAGCTTTCCTTGTGTAGTAGATACTCCTCGATTTGTTTTATGCCTTTGTTCTATCGTCAGTGTCATAAAATCTTTGTTTTTGATGCATTTATCAGTTTTATCACTGCATTTTGCAGGGAAGATTTGCTGCGCTGTTCACTCCACTGATCCAGATTATACATTGTTGATTCCATTTCCTTAAGGCAGAATTTTTTTTTCTGAGATTGGGTAGGGAACTTTAGAGACCGATCAGGTGTGCAATGGTAATTGAAAAGGATGAGAAGAGAAGCTGACCAAGGGTGTGTGAAATACTGGTTGATGTTTTTTATATCTCAGCTGAAGTTGGAGAATAGAAATTTGTTAAGGTGTCATTTGACACAGTACTGAGACTATCAAACACACCACTCTTGAGGTTGCAGTTGGAACCCAACTCTAATTCAGTTTAACATTGTGCTGGTGTTGGACTTCATCTGGCCAGTCTGTCAAAAAATAATGGTTTTGGAGAGAATTGAGGGTCCTGGTAAAAGAAGAGTTTAGATACGATATATTACTTTGGGGTCAAGACTGACTATGAAAGGAAGAGAAGGTATGAAGAAGGTCTTGAAGCAGTCAAAGTACTACTAGTATTGGAGGTTAAAAAAAAGTATTTTCCTTGGGGTCATGAGTGAGTGGGAAGTCACTAGGAATTGTAGTGAGAAGTTGAGTTGGAGCAGTTGAGGACCACATGCCTCAGAGGATCCAGTTATCTTCTACAACCTCCTCTTTCTAATATCTTAGGACCTGGGATAGTAAAGATAGTCCTGTTTGGTGGACTAGACAGAAAGTTTTAATACCCTTATGAGTGAAAAACTCATAAACAGAGAATTGAGTGAAGTACTAGCTTTTGATTACTGAGGCTCTACTTTTAATGCTCACTATATGCATTGTAAAAACAAAACCAAATCATTCTCAGGATTCTCGGGGTTAATAGTCTAGTTTTCCTCTTTGAACTATCAGGTAGACCTCATCTTCTCCTTGGATTCTAATTCATTTCTGTGACCCTTGTGGCTCTTACTAAAGTATGCATCCTTTGAATGAGAAATGACGGTCATGGTAAAAATCTCATTAGAAATTTTGACCAGATATTTATTTATGTGTATATGTGTATTCATACATAATATATAGGTGTATATATATGCACATACATAACATGCACACATGACATACATATACACAAATATATCTCTACCTATCTATCTATCATCTATCTACACACACACACATACCATGAAATGCATGAGCTTTCCATAAAGGAGTAATTAAAACTCCTGTTTTTTGTTAGATGAAAGCGTGTACCTGCAGTGCTGGGATTGGGATGTCTCTGTGTGTACATTAAACATATGTGCATACATTTAACTGACATGCTGAGAACTACACGAACTGCATCTTTCCATGCCAAACTAGATTTTATTATTTGCCTCAACTAAGAAACAGCATTTCTCAGTTCATCATATGGAATTCTAGTACTTTCTATGTTTGTGATAAGTAATTTCCTAACTCTTTTGTTCCCTGGCCTGGTGCAGCCAAGCCCCTTGAACTCTTCTCTGCATTCCTCACCCAAGGATTCCCTAAGCCATAGATCTGCTGAGTTGCCTTACCTAATGCTGGCCCTAGGATTGGAGGGTGGCATCAATATCTAGTCTTTGCTGCCATCTTCCCTCAGTTGCTCCCCAAATTTTTCAATTAATATCAAATTTTTTATTTTAAATCATTGTAATATATTCTACCAATCTTGGAGTGGCATACAACTTACCTGTATCATTTTCATTATGTTTCTTCCCAGTGATTAAATCCCTATATCTCCTTATAGAGGAAATTTCTTTTTTCTTCCTTCCTTCCCTTCCCTTCCTCCTTCCTTCCCTTCTTCTCTTTCTTTTTTTGGTACTGAGGATTAAACACAGGGGTGTTCTACCTCTTAGTTACACTCAAGCCCTTTTTAATTTTTTATTTTGAAACAGAATCTCACTAGGTTGATGAGAGTCTCACTAAATTGCTGAGACTGTCCTTGAACCTGCGATCCTTCTCTCTCAGCCTTCCAAGTACTGGGATTACAGATGTGTGCTACCAAACACAGCGAAGAAATTTCTCACCCTTTCCTCATTTTGATTGTGAGAAAAGTTACTGACTTCCTATTGTTTTGCTTTGTTTGAGAAGGCCTGACTCTCATAGTTTCCATATTTTTCTGACCATATTGAATGTATCTTTCATTGTATTTCATAAGACTGATTTGTGCATATTATGGAATTTATTATAATTATATTTGTATGTACACATGGCAATAAATATGTGCCTGAGAAGTAAGCCTTTTAAATGTCCATAAATACATTATTTTATTCATATTTTTCTTTCAGGATATTCATAATAACTGGTACATAAATTTCTCTTAAATTTGTCCTTTCTGTATAGTTTCCAGGTGGAACACATGATAGGTTATTCTGATCATCAGCAAAGAAAGGCATATTCAAAAATCATTAGAATATTGGGGCTATATTTGAAAGAATGGCATATAACTTGGGTCAAGTTATACATAGAAAAAATACAGCACAAAATTTTTCTTCAATCAATGATTCTTTTCTTCTGTAGGGCTGGAATTGATCATTTTTTTTACATTTTTTAAAAAAACTTTGGAACCATTGATGAAATGAAACTATTGCCCTTGAACCTAATAGGGACATGGCAATTTTAAAATATTGTCTCAATTTCTCTTAGAGTATTTTAGTTGAGGCCGGGGTCAATGTCCCCTCCTCTTGAGTTTCAGCAGGTTTGCAACCACTTCAATAAAAAATATAGGGCTAGGGCTGGGCCCTAAGAGGTCATGACTTTCTGCCTTCATTTTGGGCACACTTGCTCTAGAGGCTGTGAATGTTTAAGGGTAAAATGTCTTCACTATTCTGGAGCCACAAGATTGGGAGCTGCTGCATATCAAGGGCAGGTAGGGGGTCCCGGCTGATAGTATCAAACCAACCCAACCCAACCCAACCCAACCTCTGAGATTCCTTCTTTATCTCCCTGTGCATCTTTATCTTCATACGCAAATCGTCTCAGCTGAGGCCCCAAACATTATAGAACAGAGAGAAAACATCCCTACTGTGCCCTGCTGAATTCCTGAGATTCAGAATCTCTGAGCATACTAAACTAGGTGCCCAAAAGAATTCCTTTGATTTTTGAGCAAACAGCGATAGACAAGTAGAACAAAATTACAAAGATAATATTGGAAGAAATATTATATTTTAGAAATTATAAAGGTAATACTAGGGACACATACCGGACCCTGAAGACTGCTTATAATCTGTGGCAACTATGAAAAAATTAGGACCAATAGAATTGGCTTTCTGTGAACTCACCCTAACCTATATAACTTGGGAGACATATACCAAATATTTTAAAATGTTGATTTATATTTCTAAATGTTACTGGAAATGCATTATGATTATGAAAGACCTTTAATGAGAAAGCTAACATTTAAAATTATTTCTTGTTTTCTGAGGTTATGTTGGACAAAATCATGTGGGTGGTTTGAATGCCTCATAGGACCCCTCTTACGCTAGTAGAATTTTCCAATTTGCTCTTTGCTATTGATTCCATGTTTCAGTGTCAGTAGGAGTCTTTTGTCAAATTTTTATATGAATTCATTCATATCTAGAAAAAATGATACTGTCTTTATATATAGCTTCTGTTTAGAATTTAATATTTGGAAGGGTTCAGTGACATTTTCTTGGTAAAATGACATCAGGACAATAAAATATAGAAACAAAAAGAGTTCAGATGCATTTCATTTCCACTTATGACATGAGCACATCTCACAGAAGGATGACAAGCCAATTAATTAAACCAAGGAAAAGCAAAAACTACTGAAGAGTAACTGAAGCAAAGCAAAACTGAGAATCCAAAGCTCATCACTTGCTTTCCTTTCTGCATAAAGTCTTCCTTCCTAATTATTGTGGCAGAAAATGTCATTGATGAAAACCCAGAAAGGGACCAGTGATGGACCTTTTGACTGCATTTATGTTATATTTAGTAAAGACTAAGGCACACTTTGAAAATGGAAGAGGGAAAATTACCAGTTAGTATTGGTGATGTGATGGATAAAAATGTGTTATCTTGCTACAGAAACTTCAGTTATGTTAAATTACACTCTTAATTTTTTGTGTTTTAGGTCTCTGATAGTATTTTAACTCAGAGCTTCATTAAATTTTATGTGCATAGCAATTACCTTGGGTTCCGATCCAATACATTGGGGATTTAGACTCAACGGGGCCTTAGATTCTGGTGATACCCAGAACCATCCTTAGAGTACAAGGGTCCCAATGACTAGTAGTTAGAACTGGCAGACAGGTGTGGCATTCTAGTCTTAACCTGTAGTAAAAGCAGTACAATTTCTGTATAAATAGAATACCTGCATATAGTGATTAATTTAATCAAGCCAGTTACCACTTAGTTACCACTATCCCTAAGTGCTTCCGCAAATTTCTCATAAGAGATCTACTTATAAAAATGACATTTCTCCTAAAAGCATGGGTATTGATATAGCCCAGGTGGATACCAATTATTTTATACAAAAATTCAAGGTAATAGCTCCATGCAGAAATAACCTGAAATTTCCATGTGACATTCTGGTTTAGCTACATATTCCCTCTCCAGACAATTAAAAATTTGGTTTTGTTTCTTTATAATTATTTTTATTTTGGAAGTAAAGTCATTTATTTAAAATTTCCGTGCATATATAATTTTATTTTATTTTATTTTGGGGGGTGTACTAGAGATGGGACTCAAGGGCATTCTACCTCTGAGCTACACCCTTAGCCCTATTTTATTCTTTTATTTTGAAATACGATCTCACCAAGTTGCAGAGGGCCTCACCAAGTTGCTGAAGCTGGTTAGAAACCTGTGATCCTCCTGTCTCAGTCTCCCAAGTACTGGGATTACAAGCATGCACCACCATGCCCAGCTGCACATATAGCTTAAGAATCATATTTTCAAAGAGAATTTGAGATGGAAGATATAATCTTTGGGTAGATTATAAAAAAATATTTGCCCAATAAAATACTTCCATTTATTATGCTAAATGGGATTAGCTAGTCACAAAAAATGAAGGCTCAGATATTTTCTTTCATGTGTAGAAGCCAGAGAGAAATTGGAATACAAAAGGGACTCTAGACAAAGAAGGAGAAAGACTAGTAGAGTAGTAGAGGGAGCCTAAGAGAGGGAGGTGGGTCAGGGAGAGGAGACTCAGTAAGGAAACACTTCAATGGACATGATGTACATACATAAAAATATCAATGCCAATGTCAATATTGTGCATGGGGACGGAGAGGGCTAGCAGTGGGAGCTGGGGGAAGGCTCAACGAGGGTGAGTGCTGTGTGCATGTATGTCTCGGTCACTCTGAACTTCATCCTGACGTAGGATTGCAATGCACCAACAAAAAAAGAATACCCAAATACAATAAAATTACTAGCATAAAACAGTTTGTAGGTCAAAAATACCAGTGTATTTTTTTCTCCCTTAAAGAAAGATCAGAAATGTGTGGTGGTGAATGCCTGTCATCCCAGTTACTGTGGAGGCTGAGGCCACAGGATAAGTTGGAGGTCAGTCAGGGTAACTTAGGGAGACCCTATTTTGAAAAAATAAGAAATAGATCAATTGTGGTGTAACAGTTCTGAATGATGTTGTAATGTGAATAAGTAGCACTTGAGTATAGTTATATTAGAGGGTTATTTTTTTACTGAAATACAATGATTAAAGGCATATGAAATAAGATCTTGGTAATCTGACATTCAGAAGTTAATAATATGCATGATAGTAAAATAGTATTTTTTGTTTGTTTGTTTCCTGTTTTTCACGGCTCTACACAAACACACACTGTCACATGTATATGACTTCCTACCAGGATGTAGAAGAGAGTGATTGAAAAAAAAAATTAAATGCAATGTTGAAATGTCTGGGGTGTTGAGCAACAAATGAGTCCCACAGCTAACCTGCTTTCTGAAATAATCGCGTGTAGTTAAGCAAGTCTCTAATTAGTAGTTACAGATGTTTTCGATGCCTTTGAACTCTCTTTCAGAGACACAGTTCCAGCCCATTAATAATGTACCTGCAGATGGAAATATTTCAGATAGTTATCTGTGTAGCATGACAAGTTGGGCAAAGGGATAAATTGGTTTAAGAACTGATGCTGGGTCTCCTCTCCAGCTGTGACTCAAACACTAATCTAACACTTTATTACAGAAGAGAATGGAGGTAATAGGGCTCACAATGGGCTCACCACACAGTGTGTTGATGGCCACAGATCGCCCCCATGGGTGTCTGCCCTGACATTGTCACCTCAGCAGGTAGCAGGGGGATTAATGAGGCAATGTCTGGAAGGGGCTTTGATCTCTTTGGGGAAAGTGGCTGTGCAGACCCAAAGCTTTGTATTATTGTCAGGCCTTTGCCTCTAACCTCTGATTTTCCCACATTATGCGGCGTGCATGTCAATTACCCACCTGTGCACGGTTCATGCCGCCATGATTTTATTTCTCATTTTTAAAGTTTATACTTCTAATTGAGAAACACTGATGTTTCCAGATTCATCCTCAACAATTAATTCCCAGTAAGAGAGGCCCTGCTGTCAGTGGGCATTTTGAGTTATGTGTTGAAAATTACCTTTGACGACAAGGATGCCAAATCACGCACCGCACTAAAACCATCTTGTGCTTCACCATGAGCAATGCGATTGAAAGTTGCAGATGTCTAATATCATCACTTACTGTGTTTGTGTGGCAAGTGAACGCCTAAATAAATTATATTCCTCTGAAATTCATCTTCTGCTGCCATTTGGAGAAAAAAAAATTAAAAAGACATATATCTCTGAAATTTATTTTTTTATACTTTTGCTCGTGTATTTTAGTCTCACATCATAATGTGGTTGGTTCATTGTGATGGTGACTTACATGCACACAGCACTTGGTGGGCTTTCCTCTAGTTCCTTCCCCACTCCCCCCTTCCTCATACAAGATATTGAGATTGGCATTGGTATTTCACATATGTACATAAAACTTAACCTGCCAAGCCAGATTCTGTTTTGTAATAATTCTTCAGGATGTAGAGAATTCTAATGTAGCAGGGTAGATTCCAGAGTTGAGCTGTCAGGCACTAATGGAAGCATCCCGCCCTTGGGCATGCAGGTCAGGGAGAAGGCCTCCAAAGAAGATGAATCGGTGTGTAAGGTCTCAACGGAACACACAGCATTATTCTTTCTGGGGTCTTCAATGACTTTCAGAGGCAAAACCTACCAGTTTCATGAATTTCTTCTTTGAATGGTTAGGTGGGTTAATGGTCCAAAGAAATGTTCTAGTAATAATTTCTTTGTTTACAAATAAAGTACAGATTCATTACACATTTAGATGCAGATGTGGCAGGCGTAACTTTACAATCTCTGCCCTCGTGGAAAAGTGATGGGGAAGGAAAGAAGTGATGAAGGAAGAAAGAGTAAATACCTGGGATTGTTAGATCTGGATTCAAGAGACATCTCTAAGGTGTGAGGTGTCCTGTACTAGAGGCCTCTAATTCCATGTTCCTTTTGATTCTCTTGATATCTGTGAGGGAGGGAGGGCTATTATTCAGGCATAAAAATGAGAAAACAGACAGCAATGTAAGTGACTTATATCCACACAGTACTGGATATGAGTAGATGCAAGTGGAACTCACTCTTAGATATTCAGATGCAGAAATCTGGGACATTTCACATTATAGCATTGCTATTAGAAAAAGTAGTATTTAACACCGTATCCAGGGGAAGCCCACCAAATATTGTGTGCATATTCCTATTACTCTGAAGTGCATTATGATAAGAGACTACAATTCACCCATAAAAGTGAATATATAAAAAAATACTGTACTCTGACTATTGCTGCACAATCACCCCAAAACTTAGGGTCTTTTTGGATGTTGCCGGTACTATCTTTGCAGAAAGGCTATGAATTTTACGAGTCAGTGGGAACACACACACATAGATCTAGCTGCAAATTATATTGATGTCTCTTCTAAACTTGTCCTGGAAATCACAGAGTCACTTCCATGATATCATTTTGATTATAATGGAGACACTACGCTTTAGTCATATTCAAGTGTAGAAGAATTACACTCTACCTTTTCTTTTTGGCACTGGTAATTGGATCCAGGGGCATTCTACCTTTGAGTTATACCATCAGCCCTACTTTATTTTTTATTTTGAAATGAGGCCTTGCTAAGTTGGCTAAGTTGCTAAGGATATCCTTAAGTTGTGAAGTCTTGCCTCGAACCTGCAAACCTCCTGTCTTAGCCTCTCAAATATTAGCATTAGAGGTATGTACCACCATGCCTGATTATACTCTACTTTTCCTTTCTTCCTTGCTTCCTTCTTTCCTCCCTCTTTTCTTCCTCTCTCTCTCTTTCTTGAACTGGAGGTTGAACTTAGAGATATTCTACCTCTGGGCTAGACTCTCACCTCTATTGTATTTTTTATTTTGAAACAGGGCCTCACTAAGTTTTTGAGGATAGCCTTAAACCTGAGATCCTCCTGTCTCAGCCTCCCAAGTACTGGGATTACATCTCTGGCTACACTCTACCTTGTGATTAAAAGAATAGTAAAGAAATTTACAGATACATAAAACCATAATATTTTGCCCAATAAAAGTGAATTTCTTTGTTTTGTGAGCAAGTGTACATGCTATGCAAATACCTAGCATCCCCTGGCTCAGCGGGTGTGTGTTGTCTCTTGTGTTCAGAAGCAGCAGACTGAATACAGGGACAGTATACTCCTTTAACCCCAGGGTATCATGGTGATCTCCCAAAGTTGCCATGGGAACTCTGGGTGGGAATGCAGGCTGGTATGTAGTTAATATTTCTAATGCGAGAAGTAGGAAAAATCATGTATAAAAATTTATTACATAAAAGTGTCTCAAAAAAGACAAAACAATGCTTCCATGTCTAGATACCCTTTACCTTACATAAATTCTAACAAATGGTTTTCTCATGCTATGATAGGGGTTTACATATTGCTTTTTACTGATCATGTAGAAACCTTTTTCGTATCACAGCTTCTTGTAATGATCCTCATTTAAAAAGCCAAGTTCATTATAACAAAGCAAACAAAACAAAACAAAATTTTTCAGGAAAAGCTTTGATATGAGTCATGATTTCCATAGGGTCTAGGTGAATAACTTCAAATAAACATTTCTCTGAAGTCTAACGGGTTTTCTTCCAAATTTTTGAATATTTATAACCATAGCTGATATTATGAAAGCCAATACGTAGACACAAATGTATACATCAACCACAATTATGTATCATATATAAGGTCTAATCAGTAAAATGATAAGATGTTAGCTCAACATCTGAGCTTCCAGGGCTAATCCCCAACTTTTCCACCTCCTACTAAGACCTTGAGAAAGTTTAAAAAGCCATCTTTGTACCTATTTCTTTATCTTTGAAACCACATAATTATACCTAACCTCATAGGATTTTTGAAAGCCTTGAATGAATTCATAATTTAACACATGAAATACTCTTTAAGCCCTGCCTGGAATATAAATACTATGTGACCACGAAATTGCATAGAATACATGCTCAGTATTATGGCTCAGTAAATATAAGCTATTGTTCTAATAATTTGGAATAGTTGATAGTTATCTTTTACTGTGTAACAAGGTGCTCCCAAACCTAGCAACTTAGAATGACCACCACCATTTTATTCTGTCTCATAGTGTCTGTGCACCAGAAATTTGGAGGGCGTGGCTGGAAGATTCTGGTTTGGGGTGGGCTGTGGCTGGAACAGTGAGGGCTAGAGTGGCTGGGAGCTGACTGGACAGTTCTCTGAACAAGTCTCCAGGTCTTTCATTTGTTTTTGGCTTCTTCACTAACATGACTGATTCAAGGCCGTTAGTTGGCATATGTAGAGGCTCAGGGTTCAAAGTGTGATGTTCAGCAACAAAGCAGAAGCTCAATTATCTTTTATGACTTAGCCCCAAAAGTCATGATGGGTCACTTTCAGTGTACTCTTTGAATCAGTCATAGATGCCCAGCCAGTTTCAAAGGGAGGGAGTGGAGATCTCACTTTCAATGGATGGGGTTGCATTATAAGAAAAATATGTGGGTTAGGACATATTATTGAGACCATCTTTAGAAGACATAATCTTCCCCATCTGCTGTTGTTGTCGTCGTCGTCATCATCATCTAGTGGTTTCTTAAAACTGTCACATACCACATACCACGGGGGATATATGTAACCAGTTAAGAAATCAGAGCTAAGCATACATCTCTTCTTATGAAATAAAATAAAAATTATCTGTCTCAATCAGTCCTTTGCTTCATGCTAACACCATGCTAACAGTCAACACCACGGAATTCCCTCACAAATGCTGACGTTTCATAGTGTTGATTGGAAGAAGATACATGTGTCATTGGTGCCAGATGTAAATATATCACACCTCATATTCTGTTAATGAGATGGGAATCTAAACTGTTGTTTAAAGAGAAAATTATCTTTCTTGTGGTGCCTTGATCTTTTCATGTGGCCTCTTTCTCCACATGCTGTCTCATCTCCCTGGCCCTCTGAAAGTGGTCACTGTCTCCGGTAGGGTAATCTGGGCTTCTTTACAGCTAGGGCACAGGGAGCCCTAAGCCTGAAATCAAAAGCTGCCTGGAATTTGAAGGGTTAATCTTGAAATTGGCACAAGGTCAGGTTCTTCCACTGCATTTGGTTGGTCAAAACAAGTCACAGGAGCATGCAGATTCAAGAAGAGGGAGAGATAAACTACTTCTCAAGGGAGAAGTGGCATGTCTAAATAGCCAGAGAAACTATATTGGTCACCAATTTTGGAACCATCTATCGCATGGTACACATCATTACTATGTGGCAGGGCCAATTTTATTCTGAGTCCTACTGGGTATATTTGTGATATAAACTCATACATTAGTTAAGGTAATACTAGCTGTTGTGATAAGCTCAGGACCAAATCTCAGTGGCTTTGCACAATAAGTTTATTTCTTGTTTATGTAGCATTCCAGGTGTTCTCGGCCAGGCAACTCTTCTTCATTTGGCAATTCAGAGAGCCAGCCTCCTTCTGTCTTGTCACTCTCTCACCTTCAACATGTGGTTTACAAAGTTGCTTTAATTGTAGGTAGTGATGCATGAAAAGGTAAAGAGACTCATACAGAAAGGTTTTTATGGGACAGACCTGGAAACGGTAGGACTCAGTCACATGGTCACATGTAGCTGGAAGGGAGGCTGGAAAACATAATCTAGTGGTTGTGAGTCTCAGAAGAAGAAAGGTATTTGTTGACTAGCCAGTATTCTCTGCCACAAACTGCCACTCCATACCTCTCCCCAAACTCCCCCCCCATAAAGAAAGATAGAAAGAGAACTAACTTCTTTTTTATTTCAGCGATAAAGGTCTCTGCACTTGGTTTATTCAAACCTACCTGAGAAATTTATTCGTTTAATTGGAATTTTAAAATAAATTAAGTATAGCCGGGCATGGTGGCACACACTTGTAATCCCAGCATTTGGGAGGCTGAGACCGGAGTATCCGGGTTTGCAGCCAGTGTCAGCTACCTAGTGAGGCACTCTGCAACTTAGTGAGACCCTGTTTCAAAATAAAGAATAAAAAAATAGGGTTGGGGGTAGAATAAAAAAATAGCTCGGAGGTAGAATGCTCCTGAATTAAATCCCCAGTACCCCAATAAATAAATAAATAAGTAAATAAATAAAGTATGTACTTTTTTTGTGAAATCAAGATATTTATGCATTACTTTGAGGATATTGGTAGAATAGTATTGAACTTAAATGAAAAAATTCGAATTTCTCTAAAATAAATTAGGGGATAATTGTAGGCAAAAGATGATTTTATTGTTGACATATTTATTCAGTGACTTTAAAATGTGATTCTCTATAAAAATATTATCTGCCTGAATTTCTGAACTTTTTTTAATGTGAAGTTAGGCGTAGGCATAGTGTTTGAATAGCAGGTGTCAAAGTAGGATAAGATGTGAGGGAAATACTGATGGAAATCTAGGGGAGGGAAATGAAGATAGAACCAGAAGAAACTGGAAAAACTTTCAGACCATGATGTGGATCTGACCTTCTCCAGGAGGGTGGGCAAGAAGGAAGAAAGGCTGGAGGGAGGTGTGGAAGGAAGAACTTTGGCTGAGCCACAAGTTGTGAGACAAATGCACAAGGCTCAGAAGGAGTTCTCCAGCCAGAGACCTGCCATGAGTGGAATGCCTTGCATCTTGCAGGAATGGGCTCCATACTGGCTGGGAGCAGTCTGTGATGCATGACCCCACACAGACAGTAGAGGATTTCAGGGTGCAGCAGTGCTGGCTGGTGGCCAATTTCACTCTGGATGGAGATTTGAGAGGTGTATTATCACGCCTGCTATAGTGTGCTGTTATTCTTGTGGAATAATTAAAAATTAAAGTGCAGCCGGGTGTGGAGGTATACACCTGTAATTCCAGTACTCTGGGGGCTGAGACAGGAAGGTTGCAGCTTCCAGGACAGCCTCGGAGACATCGCACAATGCTTGGCAATCTAGCAAGACATTGTTTCAAAACAAAAACAAGTAAATAGAGGTGGGGTGGAGCTCGGTGGTAGAATGCTCCTGGGTTTAATGCCCAGTATCACCCTCCCAATAAAAGTGAGAGTGATATAAAAGTAAGTGGCAGTTATCACAAAAGACATTTATGTTCATTTGTTCCTTATCTCTTTTGACTGTACCAGAGCAACGGTCTGAAATATCCCAGTTGTCTGTGATTAATTTGGGGGTTATTTATTTATTTTGGCCTAGAAACTTGCTTCTGGCCTATTAGAGCCATATGAGAATGCCTGATGTCTTCCACACTTCACAAATAATAAGGGAAACACACACTGTGAATTTGCATCTCAGGAGGAGTCAGCTGTCCCTTTCGATTCTCCTAACTGCTTTCAACTCCATTATTCTGCTGGGCATGAAGAGTACCCTTTCTCAGATTAGGCTTCAAATCTATCTCCTTGCATCTCCATATTTTTGTTGTTTATGTGTTTCATCACAACAGGATGTTGGCAGTCACAAACATTCTTAAATTTAAAAAAAATGTTTCTTAACAGAAATAATTAGCAGGGCATGGAAGATTGAGCTCACTTTGGGCAATGAGTTCTTTTTAAGAGCGTATGTGAACGTGCTTTGTGACCTTGGATTAATGTGCTGTTTCCTTTTGAATTATTTTGGAAGAGAGGTTATGGAGAGGTGAGAGAAGTCAGAATGGTTTGTCCTTGAATTGAAATCTTATTCAATTTTATTCTAATTCACGATAAGCAAAAGAGCTTGAAATTAAAGAGAAAGGCAGGAATGTTTTTTTTTATATGTCTACTTGAAAAGTGAGGCTGCTTCCTTTTTTTCTCTTTTAAACTATTAGACATATAAAAGCAGTGGTTATAATTGAATCAGCTAAACCACCATCATTCCAGTGTTTTGCACCCTAAGCCAATACATAATTGATTACAGAGTAGGCGTACAGGAGAGGTGCACTGCGGGCTTAGTTGGCTACACTTGTGGAACTGAACATTTTTCCAAATTTAATGTTCTGGTTCTGTTGCCCCATAATCTCTTATGTGGAAGAAAAGCACAGTGCATTTAGTAATTTTATAGAATTTGAGGGAGATCAGCTGGCCTGCCATTATGATTCCCTTTCCTAGTCACTGTGCTCATCATGGAGTTGATACACGGACCTAGCAGGGACACACTTACTGGTAGGAGAGGGAAAAGAGCCCATTTGAAATTTCAAATGTCATAAGAGCCATCACTGTAGGTGGGTACCAGGGTGTTCTGGTACAGGGTGGGAAGCAATGGAGAACAAAGTGCTGTTTTATAAAGATGTACGATTCCATGTAATTTATGGGATGGGAAATAATGTAAACTGCAGTAGTGCTAAGACATACTCATTTGACCATTCATTCATTCCTTTGCCAGTTGCTGGTCCAGGCGAGGGCTAGACAGCCAAGGACATATTGGAAGATTTAGCTGTTAGGAAGGAAAAAAGTTTATTCCTTATATTCATACATTGGGATTCATCCTAATGTGCACTTTATTTATTTTATTTTTTTGGCACTGGGGATTGAACCCAGGGGCATTCTACCTCTGAGCTATACACCCAACCCTATTTATATCTATCTATCTATCTATCTATCTATCTATCTATCTATCTATCTATCTATTTATGTATTTATTTATTTGAAACAGGATCTTGCAAAGTTTCTGAGAGTCTCACCACACTGCTGAGGCTGCCCTTGAACCTGTGATCCTTCCATCTCAGCCTCTCACGTACTGGGATTACAAGTGTACACTACCATGCCCAGCTAATGTACCCCTTTAAAAACTGAATTCCTGAAAAATCACAGAGAAAATGACAACATTAATAAGTATAATCATTTAGCTGCTGTTTTGAAGCCTTTGTGCTAAATATTTTACATAGATGATTTAGTTTTCACAACGAATTTATCAAATATGTACCTTTGTTGTTCTTCTATTTTACTGGTTGGAGAAACCAAGCATTAGAGAGCTCTGAGAGCATTGTGATTTCCATTTGCATTCAGGTTGGTTATTACTCTTCCTCATTATGAGTTAGGAAGCATGTGTCTTTGGTCTGCATTTACTCAAGTTTATTTGGAGAGCTGATTCAAGTGTTTTGGGCACCTACTTAGCCCAACCTTCAGTGTCCAGACCCCAATGCAGTAGAGACTGCCTTTATTCAGATGCTCTAAGATTCTCGAGCAAGAAATGCTCCTCTCTGGAGTTTTGAGGTGCTCTATCTTTTTCTGAATGGAGCTCAGTGAATGTGGTAGGTTCTGGGTACACAACGCCATTCTCATTTTTTCCCTGCTCTGCACCATGACCTGTGAGGTGCGGAGTTGCAGGCTCTGAAGCTCTTTTGGTTTCTCATCAAGACACAACCTATAAAGAGAGGATAGAAAAGTGGAATGGTGTGAAGGCAGAGGTTATGTGCAGAAAGAAGTGGCTGGGACTTCCCAATGTGGGACTTCAAATATGTAAACATTTGAACTGTTTTAAAAAGAGTACCAAGTGACACTGAGCAAATTGCCCATGCTCCTTGGCTGTCTTGCTACAAAACTCAAGTGCACTAACACTACTTGATCTTTGAAAACCTCAGTGGTAAATACTCACAGGGCACACACAGAAATCCCTTTCATGTACATGATGAGCATCATTACCTACTGCCTGAGGCCGGGGATATAGGGAGGAAGGTGATTAAATAGCAACAGTTAGCTTTTTTTTTTTTTTTTTTTTTTTGCGGTACTGGGGATTGAACTCAGGGGCATTCTACCTCCGAGCTACACCCCCAGTCCTATTTTTTTATTCTTTATTTTGAAACCGAGTCTCACTAATTTGCGGAGTGCCTCACTAGGTAGCTGAGGCTGGCCGCGAACCCGGATCCTCCGGTCTCAGCCTCCCGAATGCTGGGATTACAAGCGTGCCCCACCACGCCCGGCTCAAACAGTTAGCTTTTAATAATAGTTAATTTAAAAACTCTAACACTAACAGCAACTGCCACCACTACTACCTCTGAATAAACATATTAAAGAGCAAACTAATGAAGATTTGGGGTAAAATGACATAGAAGTCTTTAAATTTTAATTCAATGCCCATAAATGGATTTAAAGTTTCAGAAAGGAAATATGTTTTTAGGTGTGTGTGTGTGAGTTGCATCCATATTGTGGAGTAATATACACTGAGCCTAAAAAATTTCCTTTGCTGAAGGAATTAGAATTCAGTATTTCTGTTGGTTGGGCGACTAAAGATATTTTTACATATATAAATGTATTAATTGTGATTTTTAAAAACAAGGAACATATACTTATGTGTAGTCTATAATAGAAGAGAAATTATTCAAAACTGCTTTTACAAATAAGATAATCCTCAAAATACATATAATTTGGGGCAGAAAAAATTGCAAAATGGGCAGATTGAGTTCATGCCCACTGGTAGTTTTCTCTCTTAGCAATTTCATCTGATATAATTGTCAAGGGTCTTCCATGCCATGATCGATAGCTATGTAACAACAGTTTCTGAATGTCAGTATATTTTCAAGTTACTTTTCTGAATATTAGTGAATAGGCTATTAATAAAATGGCATTTTGGAATATATTTCCATTTAAATCCATTGAGGATAATGTTAATCCACATAAAATAAACACATTATATTTTGATTATAAAAATTGTTGCTTGATTCATGACTTCACATATACTTCCATATTTTATCTGAAAGAATATATACATTCAAGATATAGGTTGATAGCCGGGCGTGGTGGCGCACGCTTATAATCCCAGCATTCGGGAGGCTGAGACCGGAGGATCCGGGTTCGCGGCCAGCCTCAGCTACTTAGTGAGGCACTCCGCAACTTAGTGAGACCTGGTTTCAAAATAAAGAATAAAAACTAGGGCTGGGGGTGTAGCTCGGAGGTAGAATGCCCCTGAGTTCAATCCCCAGTACCGCAAAAAAAAAAAAAAAAAGATATAGGTTGATAATTTTGGCCGCCAATTAATTTTAATACCCATTTAGTGGTTGGTTAATAGAGCATATATGAATGGCTCTTTCAGCTGAGTACATAGATAGACACTCTAATTCTATTTCAGCCCAAAGTGTCTGATGGTGAGGAATGGTATAAAAAGGATTCAAGACTAGGTATTCATTTTTTGAAATTTCATATTGATGGGAGACTTCCATGTTCTGCAGTTTGCATATTCAATTAGGTGATTACCTTCTATGTGGTATTGATTCACCTGGGTGGGTAGTATTAAAGATTTTCTTTCTGTCTTTAATTAATCAGATATTAATCAATGTTTATAATCCTAATGTTTGAGCAGTGAAGAACGTTTTGGCATTTCTAAGAAAGTTATGTGTGCTTCATGCTTGTTTAAAGTTCTCAAAGAGCAGTTTATGAAGATGTGTAAGAAAAGAATCAATATATTTTATTATTTTTCCTCTAGTCATTAAAATTATTTAAAATATTAAAATTATTTAGCTGGACATGGTGGTGCACACTTGTAATGCCAGCATTTGGGAGGCTGAGACTGGAGAATCATAGGTTCAAAGCCAGCCTCAGTAACTTATTCAGATCCTGTTTCCAAATTTAAAAATAAGTTGATCTAGGGGTGTAACTCAGAGGTAGAGTGCCCCTGGATTCAATCCCCAGCACCACACACACACACACACACAAAATTATTTAATGACTAGAAAGAGTCCTATACACTTCAAATTTGAGCTCATGAATTTTCTTTCCACAATTATCCATTGACATTGGAAACAAAGATTTTTTTTTTGACTGATGAAATATTCTTTAAGGTTTTATTCTGAGTAAGGCACTTTGCGCTCTGTGGGGAATCCAAAGAATGAAGACACTATTATTCTCTTGGGAATTATTAGTTAATTAGAGATGCTTTTTAAATAGATGTGTTTAAAATGATAATTTATAACTTGGAAATTTAATGAATAAAATTAGGAACACAAATTTTTTTTTTATTGAAACTATTCTAATTAGATATTTTTCTTAATTGAACAAATTAATTTTCCTGATGATTCTATTTTGAATATGAAAGAACTTTGTGGCATTAAAACACCTTAGAGTTCCTATCTTAAATACTCTGGTGACTGGGTAGTTACCATTCCATGTACAATGGTGCGTCAAGCTGATTTATGTGGAGTTTCAAGTGTTTGGACACATGCTACAATGAGACTTGCTAAAGTGAGTCAAAAACCTGGCATGGTTCATGCCTCTAATCTCAGAACTTGAAAGGTTGAGACAAGAGAATGGCAGGCTCAAGGTCAGCCTTGGCAATTTAGTGAGACCTTCAGCAACTTAGCAAGACTCTGTTTCAAAATGAAAATAAAGTAGGATTAGGATGTAGTTCCGAGGTAGCACATCCCTGGCTTTAATCTCCAGTACCAGCCTCCCTCCCCACCACAAATGTATTAAAGAATTATTATTCTGTATTTTTGTGCCTCATTCTTTTTAAAAACTATTTGACTGTTTTGTAAGATTTATATTTTGAGGGAGATATGATTATAACATAAATTAAAATCATAAGTGAGTCCTTTAATTGACGAGGTAAGGATTAAATTTGGAGTAGAAATAAATGAAGCACAATTGTTCGATTTTGTTTAGTTTAAGGTCTTTTCTCTTATTCTGATCAAAGATGATTGGGGACCCCAGTGATATCCTAAAAGGACATGGATTCGTAAGAATTGCCAGAGAATCAATGACACATGTTAAGGTCACTAGAAGGATAGTCGAGGGAGGAGAAGATAGAAAGATAGGAAGAAAGATGTATAGAGGTTAAGATTACGTATTATGAAACTTTATACTGGAGTTCAAATCTTGACTCCCAGCTTCTGGGGAATCTGAGGCAGGAGGATCCTGAGTTTGAGGTCAGCCTAAGTAACTTAGCAGAGAGCCTTTCTCAACAAAACAAAACCAAGAAAACACACAAAACAAGCCAAAGACATATCTTGACACCACCCTTAACAAACACGACCTTGGTAAACTTATTTAACCTCTTGGGACTTAGTTTTGTCATTTGTAATTTGGGATAATGTTAGCAAACATTTTATTATGAGAATTGAATGAAATAATTCAGACTGCATAGCACACAGTAATTACTAAATAAGCTTAAAATTTTATACTATTATGTACATAAAATGGCATGAGAATAAGAGGAAACTATAAATAAAGTAGGAAGGAAACTTACTTGAAATGAAAATTCATAGTATAGATCTAGGAGCCATTCTTGAAATTGTAGTCAGGTTAGAACATTATTATTGACTTTCTTCTGCTCTACAGGAATTGTTTCCTAAGCAATTCTGTGCTTAGACTGTTGGTCCTGGGGGACTTTAGGTTATCAGTGGATTTTGCTGCCTATTGCTTGTTCTTTTATACTAAAAAGCTCCTGAGGCATAAATAGTTTCTCTGCCCCTGTGCCCTGGATATAGATTTCTGTCCATTTCACTGGTAATGGGGATCAGGATCTGCAGAGAAGTAGCTTTCTTGACACAGCAAGGCCGAGGGGAGTATTTGGGACTCTTTATTGCAGCTTTAAATATATATCTTGAAAAAAAAAATTCCAAAGAGTGCTATAGGATAGGCCTAAGGAGAAGGAATAGAGAAACCAGATCTGCAGAGGGACTGCCTGGAAAGTGAAAAGCCACAGTTCTAGACAAGGATGAGACAAAAGAAGAGATAAAATACTGAAACTGAAGTTGGGATGAATGAACTCAATCATATGTTGTTTTGACCTGAGAGATTTTTTTTTTTTTTTCTTTTTGCTACTGGGAATTGAACTGGGGACTCGGGGGCATTCTACCTCCAAGTTACACCTCCAGCTCTTTTTATTTTCTTGCTTTGAAACAGGGTTTCACTAAGATTCCTGCTAAGTTGCTGAGACTGGTCTTGAACCTATAATCCTCCTGTCTGAGCCTCCTTAGTACTGGGATTACAAGCGTGTGCACCATGCCCTGGTGAGAGATTGTTCTTTATGGTGTCTCAAGGCCAGTTTCTTATTTCTCTTTTTAATTTAAACTAGCCTGTTGTTTCAGAATGGTTTTTGATTTATAGAAAAGTCACAAGGACGACACAGAGGGTTCCACTTCCTCCTCTCTTATTAACATTTTACCTTAATGTGCAGCATTCTTCACCATGGAGGTACCAGCATTCCTACATTCCTACATTCCTATTAGCCAATTTTCACACTTGCTTTCAAATACTCCCAGTTTTCCCTCTACTCCAGGGTCCCAGAGAGGACAGCACATTGTATCTGGACTGTCTCCTTAGGCTCCTCTGCTCTCTGAAGGTTCCTCAGAGGTTTTTTTGTTTTTGATGACCTTTGTACTTTTGAGAAGTGCTGGCCATGTACTTTGTGAAATGCCCCTCAACTGGCATTTGTCTGATTTTTTTTTTTCAAGCTTAGTTTTGAGGTTTTAAGTTTCGAGGAAGAAGACCAGGAGGCAATATGCCATTCTGACTAAATTACATCCAAGGCACATGCCATGAACATGACTTAACCGCTGATGGTGTTCACCGCTATTGCCCAGTGGCTCAGGTAGTGTTTGTTAGTTATCTCTAAAGTTTTCTTCTCCTTTTACATACTCTACTTTTTTTTTTTCTAGTAATACTAGGGAGAGAACCCAGGAACTATGCCCCCAGCCCTATTTTACTTTTTATTTGGAAACAGGGTCTTGTTAAGTTGCTGAGGCTGGCTTCAAACCTGTGATCCTTCTGTCTCAGCCTCCTGAGTACTGGGATTACAGGTGTGTGCCATTGTGCCTGGCTTCCATACTCTATTCTTTGGCCTCAAATCACTAAATTATTTTTGGGGGAAGGGGTGGGAAACCCTAGTCAAGGGGTAGGTTGAGGGCAGACTGTTTACATAAGTTATTTAGAATTCTTTGTCCCAAAAGGGTTGTCTCTTCTTATTTATTTATTTATTTATTTATTTATTTATTTATTTATTTATTTATTTATTTATTTATTTAATTCATTTATTCATTCACTTATTTAAACCAGTATAGACTTATAGGAATTCATTTTATTTTATTTTTTTTATTTTTATTTATTTTTATTTTTTTTTTGCAGTACTGGGGATTGAACTCGGGGGCATTCTACCTCCGAGCTATACCCCCAGCCCTATTTTTATTCTTTATTTTGAAACCGAGTCTCACTAAGTTGCGGAGTGCCTCACTAGGTAGCTGAGGCTGGCCACGAACCCGGATCCTCCGGTCTCAGCCTCCCGAATGCTGGGATTATAAGCGTGCGCCACCACGCCTGGCTAGGAATTTATTTTATACTATGAGTTAAAGTCCAATATGGTGATACTAATTTTTCTTTAGTCTATTACTAATCTTTCATTCCTGGGCTGAGTGTCTTTTACTTGTGTTGCCCATTCTTTTTATATACAGCTCTATTGGATTTGCTAATATTTTGTTAAGAAATTTTCATCTATATTTATGAGAGATGTTAGCCCATAGCTTTTGTTTTTGTTTTCCTTGTAATGTCTTGGTCTGGTTTGGGTATTAGAGTAATGCCAGCCTCATAAATGTAATTGGGATATGTTCTCTATTCGGTTCTCTAGATGAGATTTTATAGAATTTGGTTTAGTTTTTTCCTTCAGTGATCAGTATACTTTACTAGTGAAATACTACAGGATTTTTGTTTAGGTTTTTAACCATTGATTCAATATCACTTGTAGACTTAAAGATCCCCAGAGTATCCATTTCTTCTCTTTGAGAAAATTTTAATAGTTTGCGTCTTTCAGGGAATATGCCCATATTGAATGTTCACAGAGTTGCTAAGAGTTCCCTTTTATCCTTTTAATGGCCTCAGGATCAGTTAATAGGACTTTACTTTTATTTATGATGATGCAAATTTTATCTTCTCTTTTGTTTCCCCTTGAGTAGCCTGGCTAGAGGCTTATCAATTTTATTAATCATTTATAAAAACAGTTTTTTGTTTCACTAATTTTTCTTTTTCTGTTTTCAGTTTCATCAATTTTTGCTCTAATTTTAACATTCTCTTCTTTCTGCTAACCTTAGGTTTAATTTGTTTTCTTTCTCTAGTTTCTTAAGGAGCAAACTCAGGTTACTAAATGTAGGTCTTTCTTCTTTCTTATTGTAATTGTTTAGTGCTACAAATCTACCTGAACTCTCTATAGCTGGATCCCCAAATTTTTGATAAATTGCAATTTTATATAGTTCAAAATACTTAAAAATTTCCCTCAAGACTTCTTTTTGTCTTATATTCAAGACTCGGAGCAGATTTCTTTTCTTAATCTCATACTCGTTTTTTTTTTTTTTTTTTTTTTTTTTT
>PVLC010001641.1:0-35105 GCA_004027655.1 Graphiurus murinus
GAGAGAGAGAGAGAGAGAGAGAGAGAGAGAGAAAGAAGAAGAAGAAGGGGGAGGAGGAGGAGGAGGAGGAGGAGGAGGAGGAGGAGGAGGAGGAGAAGAAGAAGAAGAAGAAGAGAGGGAGGAAGAGGGGAGAGGGAAGGGAAGGGAGGGGGAGAGGCGGGGTAGGGAAGAGCTGTGTGATCTCTGAGTTGTGTGACTCTTTTGATCCTATACTCCATCAGTAATTCTTTTATATATACATATAAATATGGGGGATATGTATATAATAGACAAAAAGTATCAGTATCTCTCTACGTTCAGAACCTATGCCATTTCCTGTACACACAATATACTCTGTTTTTGTTTTGGGGGTTTTTTTTTGTATGTTTTTTCCCTTTCTGATTCATGTTGCTCCTTCAGCCCAAATGCCTTTCCCAGTTTCTCCAGCTACCAAAAATTTTCAGGCATACCCATGTTCATAGCAGCACAATTCACATAGCATAATTTGGCTATGTGGAATCAACCCAGATGTCCATCAACAGATGAATGGATCACAAAACTATGGGAAATACACACAATGGAATTCTACTCAGCAATAAAGAAGAATAAAATAATGTCATTTGCAAGAAAATGGAAGGACCTGGAGAACATTATTTTAAGTGAGATTAGCCAGTCACAGAAAGCAAAGGGACATATGTTTTCTTTACTATACGCAAGCTAGGGAGTAACTGGGACATCAGAGGGACTCCAGATAATGGAGGAGATAATGGCTCCTCAGTGGAGCCAGGGAGATGGTCTAAAGGGAGGGGAAGGGGAAGTCTGAGGTTCATTATTGGAAATAATAACATCCACTGTGTGTACATATGTGAAAATCCCAATATCAGTCTCAGTCCTCTATGAGAAGGGGGGAGATGGGGAGGTGGGGGGGGGGGCACCAAGTGCTGTGTGCATGTATGTCAATGTCAACATGATTTACATTATGATATGAGACAATAATGAACAGTAAAAGCACATTAAAGTTTTTTCAACTTTTAAGACTAAGTTCAAATTTTATCTCTGCCCTATAATTAACCTAGATTCCTTCTCAAATAAGAAGAATCACTATCAAGGACTTCCGGGAAGATGGCATCAGAGTGAAACACCTCTCATCGGGCACTATGAGCTCGATTCAAGCCTGCCATAAAAGCAGCTTCTTTTTTTTTTTTTTTTTTTGCAGTACTGGGGATTGAACTCAGGGGCATTCTACCTCCAAGCTATACCCACAGCCCTATTTTTTATTCTTTATTTTGAAACCGGGTCTCACTAAGTTGCGGAGTGCCTCACTAGGTAGCTGAGGCTGGCCGCGAACCCGGATCCTCTGGTCTCAGCCTCCTGAATGCTGGGATTACAAGCGTGCGCCACCACGCCCGGCTTAAAAGCAGCTTCTTGACAGAAGAAATAAAGCAACAACAAAAAAAAAAAAAAAAAAATGAACAAAGCTACAAAAGCTGAAGTACAGCTGAACAGAATTCAGAAAGCCTACCAGGGAGAGCAAAGGAGCCTGTGTGGGTGGTTGCCATGCTGCAGACTGGCAGCCGTCATTGAGCCAGCCGCCTAGCATGGGGTCTACTAACAAAGAAATATATAATGACCTTCTGCATTCCCAGCGACCAGAGGTGGAGTAAGCGACACCTGACCTCCACATCCTAACCAGGTGGCATATCGGGGCACCTTCGACAGTGACTGGAATTCGTGGTACGACCAGCTTAAGCCTGCACGGGGCGACCTTAGCTCACCTCTCCCTCCAGAGCCAGAACAGCGATCAACTGCACTGCAGAGCTTGAATCAAAACTGCCACAAAAGCAGCTTCTTGATGGAAGGAAAGAAAAGGAAAACAGCAGAAAAGTGAACAAAGCAACACAAGCAGCTGATCAGAACCCACAAAGCAGACCAAGGAGAACAAAGGAGCCGGCGCTTGAGCAGCAGTAGCAGCTGCCATCTTGCCAGCCGCCCACAGCAGTAGGGATCGACCCAAAAGGTCTGCAGAGGGCAAACCAGGTCTGCTCTTACAACCTTGCAGGGTTTTTTATTTTGTTCCTTGTTGTTGTTTTTTGATTTGGGGGGGGGGGTTTGTTTTGTTTTTACTCTGTTTTCATTTGCATTGCTTTAATGATTCTATGTTTGTTTGCAGGATTGGTTGCTTTGTTAGCTTTTGCAGGACCCTAGAAGTCAACACCTAAAACCCACCAAAGGCACCAACAGAGTGGGCAGAAAAAGTCCCAGAGTAATTGCAACTCAGTACAAGTTACCATTTACAGAGAGAAAATAAAAATAAGAAACCTATAAATTCAGGGAAAGCATGCAAGAGCAGCAAAGATATAAATTTAAGAACAGGGAAACCATGGGAAGGAAAAATAGCAAAGAAACAATGAGTCAACACAATCCCACAATAACAGAACTCAACAAAACTGAATGGCAGAGATTACCAGAAGAACAATTCAGATCTTTAATAGTAGAAATGATACAAAACAGCCGGGCGTGGTGGCGCACGCTTGTAATCCCAGCATTCGGGAGGCTGAGACCGGAGGATCCGGGTTCGCGGCCAGCCTCAGCTACCTAGTGAGGCACTCCGCAACTTGGTGAGACTCGGTTTCAAAATAAAGAATAAAAAATAGGGCTGGGGGTATAGCTCGGAGATAGAATGCCCCTGAGTTCAATCCCCAGTACCGCAAAGAAAAAAAAAAAAAAAAAAGAAATGATACAAAACTTCAAGAAAGAATGCAGAGAGAGTTGGAAAGAAATAAAGGAACAAATAAACAAAGAATCTGAAACCCTGAACAGGAATCATAGAGAAGCCTTGAGGGAAGTGAAGGATGTGAAGGATGCAATAATTGAAGTGAAGGCATCAATTCAAACTATAAACACATGGAAAATACAATATCACTCTTAGAAGATGACTATTCCAAAAATAAATCCATTGTACATAATTTAGAAAAAAAATTCAACAGTATGAATTGGATATCGATGAGATCTGGGCCAACATTAAAAGAGCTAATCTAAGAATAATAGGCATAAAAGAGGGATTAGAAGTTGAAACTAATGGAATGAACAACCTTTTCAAAGAAGTAATATCAGAGATTTTTTTAAACATAGAAAGAGAAGTTGACACACAGGTACAGGAAACATACAGAACTCCCTTTAGACAAGACCAAAGAAGAGGTTCACCACGCCACATCATAATCAAGTTGACTAATATAGAGGCTAAGGAAAGAATTCTAAAGGCAACAAAAGTAAAAGGCCAAGTAACATTTAGAGGCAAACCAATTAGAATCACTCCAGACATCCCAAACCAAGTCATGAAAGCCAGGAGAGGCTGGAGTAACATATTCCAAACTCTGAAAGAAAATAACTTATAGTCAAGATTCTCCTACCCAGCAAAACTCTCTCTCAAAATTGACAGGGATATAAAAACCTTCCATGACAAACAGAAAATGAAAAAAATGTATGTCCTCCAAACCAGTACCAGAGAAAATACTCAAAGAGATTAACTACAAAGAAGAACTAACAAGTAAATGTCAGAACCAGAGAAACAATAATTTCCAGGAAGCAAACAACTAAGCAATGAAGAACAAACACTACCGCAAACAGAAGTCAAAACTCAAAATGTTAGGAATTAAAAATCATCTCTCAATAATCACACTGAATATAAATGGTCTCAACTCCCCAATAAAAAGGCACAAGGTGGCAAAATGGATTAAAACCCAGAATCCATCTATATGCTGCCTGCAAGAAACACTCCTTACAAGCAAAGATTCCAACAAACTAAAGGTGAAGCGTTGGGAGTAAGGTAATCCATGCCAATGGAACTCAAAGACAAGAAGGAGTAGCAACCATGATATCAGATAAATTAAACTTCAAGCCTAAACTTAACAGAAGAGACAAAGCAGGTCGTTTTTTACTAGTAAAAGGAACAATCCAGCAAGAGGAAATAGCAATTATCAACATCTATGCTCCAGACTTAGGTGCAGCCACTTTCATAAAACAAACTGCATGATAAAAAGTCACTCTAGATTCAAAGAATATAGAAAGAAAATTGGTGGAAGAGACCACCACTTACTGGTATCCACCAAAAGTTAATTCTTAAGAAGCCATAAGATGTCCTTGAAAACTAGTTAGCAAAGGGTTTTTTTTGTTTTGTTTTGTTTTTGTTTTTCCTGTCTACCATGAGCAAGGTACTAGCAATATCCCCTAAAGGACACCAGAGGTCCAAATGGCATTCCAAACACCAGGACATGTCTGCAGACATGGAAGGATGCTACCAATATTATAGTCATGAGGAGATGGAAGGTCTATAAAATTCTACACCCCTCTCCTCTCTAACACTCTTATACTTGGTGGGCTTTTAGGAAACAACACACACGGTTAAGGAGAGCTATGGTCTACTTTGCAAGTATCTAGAAAAATGTAATAGGCTAAATAGTGGCTCCCCAAGATATCAGGTCCTGATCTCTGGAATCTGTGAATGTTACTTACTGTAATAAACTATTTATGGAAGTGACTAAGATAAAGATCTTGAAATGGGAAAATGATCCCAGGTTATCTGAAGGGGCCTTAAATGCCAATCACATGGATCCTTAAACGGGAAATATGACAGAGAAGAGAAAGTGATGCAACCACAGAGGCAGAGACTGGAATGATAGGGTCACAAGCCATGAGAATCAAATTCTCCTCTAGAGCCTCCAGAGGGATACAGCCCTGCTGAAACCTTGATTCAACCCCATGATGCTTATTTCAGACTTCTGGCCTTGAGAATTGTGAAAGAATCAGTATCTGTTGTTTCAAGCCACCAAGTTTGTGTTGATTTGTTACAGCAGCCACAGGAATCTAATACATTTAGTAAGAACTTTAGCAGAAGGTGATAGGAGCTACGGATAGAAATGGCATTTAAGAACTTAGGCATGGTACCCAGCATCCCTACAATCACAAGCATGAGCAAGACTTTGGCTGCCACTACCCAGGAAAACCAGGCTCTTGACTAGCTTTCTCTGTATCCTGTTGTTGTAGGTATCTGCCAAAACCCCAAACTCAAATCAATCCATACATCTGGCTTCCCTCATCTCTATTTGAGCTTCTGAGCACTGCTGCAGAAAGTCAAAATCACCCATCAGAACTCTGTCTAGATAATCATGGTCTCCAGACAACCTCTACACTTAAAGTGATACAACAATGTTTGAATTTTTTTAGTTGGTTCTCTCCCTATCTCCACAGTTGCTGTATCAAACCTTCTCTACTCTCACCAAAACTGCTACTCTATTTCTTTCATGCCCTGTTTTATTGTCTTGCAGCCAAACACCCAATATAGAATATAGTTGTAAATATTCAACTGTGCAAAAGAGGAGCTAGCGGGTAAGTACAAATGGAAGACATGAGTCTTCTGTTTTAAATAAATACTTAAAAACAACTTGGGTTCTACAAACATCTGGACTGTAAGTCTTCATAGTGGAGTTCATTACTGGAGGGAGAGGTGGGAATTATAATGTCATTGCAGGTTCTTGGGCAAGTCAGCTTTAATATGCAGACCTACAGTCCAGATGTTTATAGGACACAAGTTTGTTTTTAAATGTTTATTTAAAACAGAAGACTTGTGCCTACCATTTGTACTTAATCCCTAGCTCCTCTTTTGCCTTAGGCATTTACTGATCCATTTATTGTCTCTTTCAACAAATATTTATTGAGAGTCTATCATGCCAGGCATTGTACTAAGAATAGGGAATCCACAGTAGAAAGACAGACATGGTCATCTAACAGGTCTTGCAAGTTACCAGAAAATTCCCACTCAGGAGACTACCATCCCTGTTCTTTCATAGGGAAACAGAAGATATCTAATGAGAATTTCCACTTTCCTGCAATCAGAATTACACCACTGCACCTTCCTTTTCTCCTTCTATCTATAACCTATTCTTTAACTGATGCTTCAAGACCCCTGGCCTCCTAACTCATCAGACTCCTCTTCCTATAAGTTAGAATCCCCCCTCTCTCTCCTTCTCACTCTTTCTTCTTCTTCTTCTTCTTCTTCTTCTTCTTCTTCTTCTTCTTCTTCTTCTTCTTCTTCTCTTCTCTTCTCTTCTCTTCTCTTCTCTTCTCTTCTCTTCTATCCTCTTGGATTTCCATCCCTTCTTTCTCTTTCTAATGTCTTTCAATAGCCTTAGGTCCTTTCCATCTTAAAAAAATAAATAACTCTCCCAAGTTGTTGTCCTAACTTCTCCTCTTCACAGCCAAATTCCTTTAAAATTGTTGACATTCATAATCTCTACTTCCTTGTTTCCCAATTCCTCACATATCCACTATAATTTGGCCTGTGCCTGATCCTCACTCCCCGACTCCACTAGAACTGTTTTCAATAAACCCAGTAAACTTTACATTTTCTATCTTTCTTAAACTCTGAACAGGATTTTAACAGTCTTGACTATTCCCTCCTATTTGAAATACTACTCCTTTAGTCTCCATAATACTACACTCTTCTGGTAGTTCTTTCATCTCTCTGTGGTAGACAGAATTCTAAAGATGTCTCCCCACAGTTCCCATCTCCCAATTATTCTAACACTAATCTAGGTTCTACTGTGAAGGGACTTTGCTGATAGAATTAAAGTTACTGATCAGCTAACCTAAATATAATATTTTCTTGGATTATTCAGGAAAACCCAATGAAATCACAGATGCCCTTATGCCCTTAATAGCAGACAAGGAAGGCTGAGGTATCAATAAAGGAGATGTTGCAGGAGAGATTCAAAATAGGAGAACACAGACCACCACTGCTGGCTTTGAAGGGGACTAATATGCTTTCTTTACTTCTCCCTCTACCTGTGTCTTAAATATTGCTTGTCATTCTATTCAATCTCCCTAAGCAATATTACCTCCATAGCATCAACTTCAAACCATATGCTGCCCATTCCATAAGCCATCACTCTATGACAGATATTTTTTCTGAGTTGCAAACCCATAAATACAACTATTTGCTAGATATCACCATCAATAAGATTCATCATGTGCACCTAAAACTCACCATGCCCAAACCTGATATCATTATCTGCTCCTTAAAGTTGCTCTTACTCCCAAAATCTGCATCTACTAGGAATGCTGCGACAGTGATTCAGCTGCTATCCTTGTCTCCACCCTCTTCAATGCCAAATCTAATCCCCACATCCTACGTATTCTAAGTTTTAATTTTCTCTAATCATGTACAATTCACCAACATCTCTCATCCATGGTACTGTGAAAGTGCCCTCATGATCTCTTTTCCCAGTGATGCATCCTCCAGTTCATTCTCCAGCCTACAGTGAAAATATCATTCATGAGACAAAATCTCTGTGGTGAAAACATAATAGGAGGATATGACAGCAGGTCAAGTTATCATTCTGGAGCATAACATCCAGGACATCATCCATAACTAGGGCAAGAAGATAAAGAAGGAGAAATATGAAGGAAATCGTAGGATGCCGGGGACCAGCTCTCGAGGCAGCAGGGTTGGGGGTCCTTCGACAAGTGTGGAATGAGACGAAGTCGTGAGAATACACTCACACCAAATGCAGTGAAGAAGCATATCTGTTTTATTGTTTGTTAGTCGCTGTTTTATACTATTTTCTTGCAATGAGGCATATAGAACAGGAATTTCCACAGACCTGTTCCTGTCATCCTCAACCAGTCAAGGTTACAACACGTGTATGAAAATTCTTTAGTACATAAAAATTCTTAAAAATACAACATGTATATAAAAATTCTTTTCCATTAGTTTAAATATTTACAATTTGTTTAGCCCCTTTAAGCAGTGTTCTTATCTTTATCTCAGGTAGCTAGAGGGTTAAATGTGTCCTGTAAAATTTTAGGGACACAAGGTGGAAGTGGGCAAAAGACTATTTGTAGTAACTATTTAGATAAACTTACAAAGCCTGTTTCTCGACTAATGCTTGTAAGAGGTTAATGAATTCCTTATATGGGTTTGTCTAGAAGCACTGCTTTTTCAGCTATTATTAAGAGATCACTACCTGCTTGCCACATGTTTCTAAGAAATTTTACTTTATAATTAATGTAAAAGCAAAACCCAAAGCACCCCAAATTTCCAGAATATAATAATGAGAAGTGGGACATGCCTCGCATTCCTTCCTTTGGAATCATCTGCCTTGCAGGTCTCCAGCAGACCAAGCCTTGCTCAAGATCCAGCTATTAAGGAGCTGTGGCAGTAGGAGATATGGAGGTCTGCTTCATGAGGTACATTATTACCTATAATTTTTAAAATTTGAATGGGAAGTAATTTAAAAAAACAAACAAACAGAAAACAATATCCCAAAGTTGTAAAAGGAGTTTCTAAATACCTAAGACTCTGAATGAAAAAAGACTCATGGCATGTCAATAAAATTTCTCATTGGTAACAGTGGATGCCCAATTTAATACACTCTTACTATATATTATCATCAAAAGTTTAAGTTAGGAGAGCCCAAGAAGGTGTCTGAGTGAAACACCTCTCATCAGGCGCTGCACTGACAGAGCAAATAAGAATGCCAGAGACACAATCAAAAATTTAATAGAGTGAGCAGATATTTAAAAGCTGAAAATATCCATGCAGATCCAAAAGGGCTACAGAGGCCAACTCAGCTCTGTACTTACAAACTAGCAGGGTTTTTCTTTTTGTTTCTTGTTGTTGTTTTTTGGTGTGTGTGTGTGTGTGTGTGTGTGTGTGTGTGTGTGTGTGTGTGTTATGTTTTAGTTGTTTTTTTCTATGTTTTCATTGTGTATTGCCTTGATTTATTTATGTTTATTTGGATGGTTGGTTGCCTTGTTATTTCTTGCTTAGTTTCTTGACTCTCCTCCTTATCCCTTTTACAAGCTTCCCTCCCTCTACCATCTATATTCTTCTCCTCAACACTTTTTCTCTTCTCTTTTCTTCTTCCTTTTTTCCCTCTCATCAAGACCATCTCATACTACCACACCTAAAACTCTATATTGACTACCAGAATCCCCCAAATTATCCACTATCTCTATTCTTTAAAAAATATCACCTCAACACACTCAACTTCGTATTCCACTGGACCATACCCTCTACTTTACCCTATTCATGCATTCATCACTGTGACTTCTCACCCAACCTTTACCAGTGAACACAACCTATCTCTGATTATACCAGCAGACAACTCTAAACCCCCACTACAGAGATTGGACAAGAAAGCTTGCAAGAGCAACAAAGATATAAATTTAAGAACAGGGGAATCATGGAAAGGAAAAATAGCAAAGAAACAATGAGCCACCAAAACCCCTCAATAATAGATCTCACCAACCCAGAATGGCAGAGATTACCAGAAGAACAACTCAGATCTTTAATATTAGAATCAATACAAGATTTTCAGAAAGAATGTAGGGAGAGTATGAAAGAAATAAAGAAATAAACAAAGAATCTGACACCCTGAACAAGAACTAAAGAGAAGCATTGAAGGAAGTGAAAGATGCAATAACTGAAGTGAAGGCATCAATACAAACTATAAACAGTAGATGAGACCACAGGGAAAATAGAATATCACTCTGAGAAGATGACTATTCCAAAAATGAATCCATTGTACATAATTTAGAAAAAATTCGACAGTATGAATTGGACATCGATGAGATCTGGGCCAACTTTAAAAGAGCTAATCTAAGAATAACTGGCATAGAGGAGGAATTAGAAGTTGAAACATATAGAATGAACAATCTTTTCAAAGAAGTAATATCAGAGAATTTTCCAAACATAGAAAGAGAAGTTTACACACAGGTACAGGAAACATATAGAATTCCCTTTAGACAAGACCAAAGAAGAGGTTCACCACGCCATATAATAATCAAGCTGACTAATGTAGAGGCTAAGGAGAGAATTTTAAGGCAACAAAAGTAAAAGGCCAAGTGACATTTAGAGGCAAACCAATTAGAATCACTCCAGACCTCCCAAACCAAGTCATGAAAGCCAGGAGTAACATATTCCAAACTCTGAAAGAAAATAACTTGCAGCCAAGATTCTCCTACCCAGCAAAACTCTCTCTCAAAATTGACAGGGATATAAAAACCTTCCATGACAAACAGAAAATGAAAGTATTTATGTCTTCCAAACCAGCACTAGAGAAAATACACAAAGAGATTAACTAAAAAGAAGAACTAACAAGTAAACATCAGAACCAGAGAAACAATAATTTCCAGGAAGCAAACAACTAAGCAATGAAGAACAAACACTACCGCAAACAGAAGTCAAAACTCAAAATGTTAGGAATTAAAAATCATTTCTCAATAATCACACTGAATATAAATGGTCTCGACTCCCCAATAAAAAGGCCCAAGATGGCAAAATGGATTAAAACCCAGAATCCATCTATATGCTGCCTGCAAGAAACACACCTTACAAGAAAAGATTCCCATAAACTAAACGTGAAAGGCTAGTGTAAGGTAATCCATGCCAATGGAACTTGAAGACAAGCAGGAGTAGCAACCATGATAGCAGATAAACTAGACTTTAAGCCTAAGCTTATCAGAAGAGACAAAGCATGTCATTTTTTACTAGTAAAAGGAACAATCCAGCAAGAGGAAATAACAATTATCAGTATCTATGCCCCAAACATAGGTGCAGCCACTTTCATTAAAAAAACTCTACATGATATAAAATCACACATAGATCCCAATACAATAATACTAGGAGACTTCAATACTCCTCTCACATCACTAGACCGATCTTCAAAAAAAAAAAAGGTCAGTAAAGACGCCTCAGACCTAAAGAATACCATAAACCAAATGGACTTATTAGACACATATAGACTCTTTCACCCAACTACAGCTGAATTCACGTTTTTCTCAGCTTCCTATGGAATCTTCTCTAAAATATACCACATTCTGGGACACAAAGAGAGCACTGGCAAACTCAAAAAATGTAACATAATTCCCTGCATCTTTTCAGACCACAATGGAGTGAAACTAAAAATCAACTCTAAGAAGACCAAAAGTAGCCATGTACACACATGGAGACTGAACACCACACTGCTGAATGAGGAATAGGTCATAGAAGAAGTAAGGGGAGAAATTTAAAAATTCCTAGAAACCAATGAAACAGAGACACAACATATCAAAACCTCTGGGACACTTTGAAGGCAGTACTAAGAGGAAAATTTATAGCACTGAGTGCCCACATAAGAACAGAAAATCACCCAATAAATAACCTAATGACATACCTCAAAGCACTCAAAAAACAAGAACAGTCTAACCCTGAAGCTAGTAGAAGATAGGAAATTATGAAAATCAGAGCAGAAATTAATGAAGTAGAGAATAAAAAAAATACAGAAAATCAACAAAACCAAAAGCTGGTTACTTGAAAAAATAAACAAGATAGATAAACCATTGGCCAACCTAACCAAAAGAAAGAGAGAATCAACCCAAATTACCAAAATAAGAGATGAAAAATGGGATATTACCACTGACAGTATGGAAATACAGAGGATCATCAGAGACTGTTTTGAAAAATTATACTCCAACAAAATGGCAAATCTAGAAGAAATAGAGAAATTTCTAGGCACATATAACCTTCCTAAATTGAGTCAAGAAGATATAGAAAACTTAAACCGACCAATAACAATCAAAGAAATAGAAACAACAATACCATCAAACAAAAGCCCAGAGCCAGATGGTTTTCCAAGTGAATTTTATAAAATATTTATAGAAGAGCCAATACTCCTCAAACTATTCCATGAAATAGAAAGGAGCAGGACCCTCCCAAACACATTCTATGAAGCCAACATTGCATTAATACCAAAGCCAAATAAAGACAGCTCAAGAAAAGAAAACTATAAGCCTATATCATTGATGAAATTAGATGCAAAACTGCTAATCAAAATACTAGCAATTCAAAACGACATCAAGAAAATTATATACCATGACCAAGTCGGGTTCATCCCAGGGATGTAAGGCTCATTCAACATACAAAAAACAATCCATGTAATTCATCACATAAACAGACTCAAAGACAAAAATAATATGATCATCTCAATTGATGCTGAAAAAGCATTTGACAAGATCCAACACCCATCCATGCTAAAAGCACTGCAGAGAATCGGAATAGAAGGAACATACCTCAACATCATAGAGGCAATGTACAATAGGCCCAGAGTCAACATCATATTAAATGGAGAAAAACTTAAAGAGTTCCCATTAAAAACAGGAACAAGACAAGTATGTCCATTATCACCTTTTCTGTTCAACATAGTACTTGAGACTCTAGCCAGAGCAATAAGGCAAGAGAAGGAAATCAAAGGGGTAAAAATAGGGAAAGAAGAACTAAAACTATCCCTTTTTGCAGATGACATGATACGATACTTAGAAGATCCAACAAAGTCAGCCAAAAAACTTATAGAACTGATCAACAAATTCAGCAAAGTGTCTAGATACAAAATCAATCTTCAAAAATCAGAAGCTTTCCTGTATGCTAAACATAAATCCACTGAAAAAAAATCCAGAAAACAATTCCACTCACAATAGCACCCCCAAAAATAAAATACTTAGGGATAAACCTAACCAAAGAGGTAAAAGCTCTCTATAAGGAAAACTATAAAAAGATGAAAAAAGAAATTGATGAAGACCTTAGAAGATGGAAAGATCTACCATGCTCTTGGATAGGCAGAATAAATATCATCAAAATGGCCATACTCCCAAAACTGATCTATAGATTCAATGTACTACCTATGAAATTACCAAGGTCACTCCTCACAGACATAGAAAAATCAATCCTTAAATTCTTTTGGAACAAGAAAAAGCAAGGATAGCCGAAGTAGTTTTTAGCAACAAGAACCATGCAGGCGCTATCAGAATACCTGACTTCAAACTCTACTACAAAGCCACAGTAATAAAAACAGCATGGTATTGGCACAAAAACAGACACAGACCAATGGAGCAGAATAGAAGATTCAGAAACAGACCCACGTGCTTACAGTCAATTTATTTTTGACAAAGGAACCACAAACATACACTGGAAAAAAGATAGCCTCTTTAACAAATGGTGTTGGCAAAACTGGTTAACCATATGCAGGAAACTGGAAATAAACCCCACTTTCTCACCCTGCACAACAGTCAACTCAAGGTGGATCAAAGACCTGGAAGTCAGGCCAGAGACCTTGCAGCTACTTGAAGAGGGCACAGGACCAACACTTCAACACATAGGCACAGGTCAAAACTCTCTCAACAAGACCCCAAAAGCACAAACAACTCAAAGGAAGATCAATACATGGGATTGCATTAAACTGAAGAGCTTCTGTGCAGCAAAGGAAACTATCAAAAACCTCAACAGAGAGCCCACAGAGTGGGAGAAAATTTTTGCCAGCTACTCTTCTGATAGAAGACTAATATCTAGGATATACAGAGAACTCAAGAAACTCACAGCTAAGAAAACAAATAACACAATCAAAAAAATGGGCAAAGGATCTAAATAGACACTTCACAAAGAAGAAATACAAATTGCCAATAAGTGTATGAGGAAATATTCTACATCATTAGCAGTCAGAGAGATGCAAATCAAAACTACCTTGAGGTTTCACCTAACTCCAATCAGAATGACAATCATCAAGAACACAAACAACAACAAATGCTGGCAAGGGTGTGGAGAAGTGGGAACCTTAATACATTGTTAGTGGTATTGCAAATTAGTGCAACCACTTTGGAAAACAGTATGTAGGATCCTCAGATGAATGGGAATGAACCTACCATGTGATCCAGCAATACCACTTCTGGGTATCTAACCAAAAGAATGGAAACCAAACTATCAGACCGACGCATGTGTATCTATGTTTATAGCTGCACAATTAACAATTGCCAAACTATGGAAATAGCCAAGATATCCATCGACAGATGAGTGGATTACAAAACTATGGGATATGTACACAATGGAATTTTACTCAGCCATAAAGAAGAACAAAATCATGTTATTTGCCGGGAAATGGATGCAACTGGAAAACATTATGTTAAGTGAGATTAATCAGTCACAAAGGGTAAAAAAGCATAGGTTCTCCCTAATATGTGGATGCTAGGGAGAAGATGGGGCATAAGAGGGACTCCAGATGAAAAAGGAGAAACCCTAGATAAGCAAAGAATTTGACATAACTGAAGGTGATGGAGGGGAGTGGGAGGGAAGACACCCTAATGCCATGATGTACTTTCACAAATATATCAAAGTCAATCACTAAACTGAACTTGAGAAGAAAGGAGGGCGAGGGAGTGGGGTAGGAATTGGGGATGGGGTTAAATGAGAAATGTGTGCATATATGCCTTTATCAGCTTGTACCTAACAAAGATGTATGATTACAATGCACCAATTAATTTTTTTTAAAAAGTTTAAGTTATAATGTTCTCCAAAAGATTTTAAATCTATTTTTTCACAAAATAAATCAGCATATTCATTAAGGCAGAAATAAAACATAATAAAATTTCATTGTTATAAAAAACAATATCTGAAAGAAGCCGAATAAGAGCCCCCCCAAACTATCCTCATCCTAATCCTCATAACCTGTGAATATGTTACGTTTATATAACTAGAAGGACTTTGCAGATATGATTAAGCTAATGATCTCAAGAAATCTCCTATTAAAAGCATTCCAAGAAAGTTAGATAGAAGATTGAAGACAAAGATGTTTATCATAATTGTAATGGAGATCCTAGTAAGTGCAATAAAACAAGAAAAGGAAACAGACATAATTTGAAGGAGTCAAAGTAGTTAAGGATCTGTATTCAACATTTGATTTATGGAAAGCTTACAGAGAACAGAGAGAATATGAATCAAAGAACCAGAACCAAGGTAAGATGTGGAATTTCAGGCAATATTATTTTGAAATTCTAGATGAAGAGAGGCTTATAGTTCTTAAGTCAGGTGAATGTTATGTCAGAATCTTGGTCTTCCTCCAACAAAAACTCATTATTCACAGTGGATATATCTTCTAAGAAATCTCAAGATAATTTTAGTGAAAACTAAGGATGAATTCCTCAAAGAGCTGAATACATGATCAACAAAATCAATTTTTTTCCAGAATTAAGCAATTAGAAAATGTCATAAAATAGAGTTTTCATTCATTATAACAACGTAGAACATATCTTGTGGAAGAAAGAGAGGAAATATGCAAAAAACAATATAGAAGGTGTGTGTGTGTGTGTGTGTGTGTGTGAGAGAGAGAGAGAGAGAGAGAGAAAGAGAGAGAGAGAGAGAGAGAGAGAGAGAGAGAGAGAGAGAGAGAGAGAGAAGAGAGAGAGTGTTGCAGAGGGCCTCACTAAGTAGCTAAGGCTGGCTATTAACCTGTGATACTTCTATCTGAGCTTCCCAAGTACTGGTATTACAAGCGTGCACCACTACACCTGTCTAGAAGACATTTTTTTAAAGTTATTGAAGGATATTTTTAATCACAAGACTAAAACAGATATAACCATGTTCCTGAATTTAAATGTTTATTATTATAAAGACCTCAATTCCTTCCATGCTAAATATAGATCAATGTAACTGTAATAAAAATTACAAAGAGATTTGTATCATATTTAACAAGTTGATTTTAATATTTCATCTGGAATAAAGAACAAATTAGAATACTCAAACAAAATTTGAAAAAGAACACTGAAGGGAGACTTGCTCTATGAGATTTTAAAATATACTGTGAAGATAAAATAATTGAAAATAGGGTATTAGAGCAAGAATAGAAAAGAAGATCAAAGAAAGAGAAGAGTCCAGATACAATCTAATGAACACATAAAAATTTAATGTATAATAAAAGACTGTTGCTGTTTTTCCAAATCTTTGGTAAAATTAAAAACTACATAACTACCCACTCAAAATTTCTTTGTGGTACTGGGGATAGAACCCAGCAGCATTATACTTCTGACCTATACCCCTAGCCTTACTTTTTTTTTTTTTAACAGGGTCTGACTCCACACTGCTGGCCTCAAATCCATGATTCTCCTGTCTCAGCCTCTCAAGTACTGGGATTACAGGGGTGTACCACTGCATCAGTCTGCCTTTAAAAAAAATTTTATATCTTTGTGCCACTCATTTATAAAAATTAAATCTAGTATATGAAAGAGTTAAACATAAGAAACAAAACTACAAAAGTACATAAAATTTAAAAATTGCTATGGATTAACACTAACTTGTAGTTTTTATGATATTAAAAAGAAATGTGGAAATTTGGTTTAACATATCAGGTGTTAACATAATATAAAATCACTAATTTGTTAGATACTTTCATTCTCTTATTTCAAAGTGCTATATATCTAGCCTTGATCTCTATAACTGCTCCAATAGATGATCTCTATCGATTTGGGGGTCTAGATATCATTATTATAGGTCTGGAGAATCGTTTGATGGCTATTTTTAAGTCATTGTATTTCCTCACCCACCTGCACCCTGCTTGAGGGAATTATTTCCTGCTATAACACAATAAACATTGCTGCATACACAGCACACTTTTGCCAGAAAAAAAATGCTATGGGTTAAAAGATACCATAAAAAAAATATATAAGTTATTGTTAAATTCTTGGGTAAACTTTGCAACAAATATGGAAGCAAAGGATTTGTATCCAGATTATGAAAAGATATCCTATAAATCAGTAAGATGACAATAATCTGGTTTTCTAAAAAATAGGACAAGGAATATAAATTAACATTTCACAGAAGTACATTTGTCCAATAAAGAGATTAAAAGAAAATAGAGCTCACTAATTAATAGGAACACCCAAACTAAAACCACTATCAGATATGTTTTTATCCATGATATTGCCATGATTATTCACATATGAAAATCTAGAACTGATGAGAGGTTATGAAAAAGAGCACTGTCAAATACTATCTTGGGGCTGACAAATTAATGATGCCTTTTTGTGTCAAAATTAAATTACACCTACTCATCCACCAGTACTTTCAATTATAGTCATTTACCTGAAAAATATCATAGTTAGCATTTAAACCTCAATAAATAGATTTAGTAGTATAATAGATTCAACAAAAGAGATAATTGGTAAAATAGAAGATAAATGCCCCCAAAACTATACAAATTAATAATTAGGGAAAGAAAACCTTTATAAAATATTAAAAAGTTAATAAAAGACACTGAGGATAGAGTTAACATATATCTAATATTTTGGGAAAGGAATAAAAAGATGGCAGAGGAAATATTTTAAAAAATAAGGGCCAAGAATTTCCCAATAGTGTTAAAAGAGCTAATCCATAGACTCAGATACACAAAGTTCTGAAGCAGGATAAATAAAAATAAATTCATACCTATGTATACCAGGGCAAATAGTGTATTAAGAAAGAGAGACCATGTTAAAAAGAGATTGGAAAAAGATAGATGACTTCCTATCCATTGGGCTGGCACTGAAATCCCAACAACCACAATGGAAAGCAGAAGTCTGCTTAATATTATTAACAAAACAAGAGAAAATAATTGTAATTTCAGAATTTTATAATCAGAAAATATAGTAATATTTTATGACACATTCATACTATGGGTTATATGTAGCATATATGCTAAAAAGAAAAAATTCTAAGACATTATGATAAAAAATCGTGTTTCAAGAAATATAACACATATATGCAAAATTACCAACTGTGTGTATGTGTGTGTAAAGGAAAGGTCTGGAAGGGTCCTTTAAATAATAAATAATGATTACTTCTGAGAGGAAGTGATTTATCTAGTTATTGAGCCAGGGAAAAGGGGAAGAAACATGTGTGGCCCAGCCCAGGGCTGGTTTTGGTTCTCGAGTTTGGACCAAGGTATCTGCAGGGCACATTCGTTCTCCCTTCCTCCAGGCAGCACGCACCAGGCCAGGCTACCTCGAACTGTGCGCGGGCCATGGCAGGCCTGCCAGCGCCCAAGTATGCCATCCCTGCCTGGATGGACAAGTTCAACTCAAGATGGGCAAGAAGCATGCTGCCTAGCCGGGTCTTGTGTCCAATTAGCATTTCCAATCTTGGTTTGTCAGAGAATAAAGTTATAATTCATAATGATCCTAATCTGCCTTTTTCTCAATTAACCTGCAGATATATATGGAGATGAATATGAATAATTTGCCACTTCAATAATTCCACAATGAAAATTTATTTGTGTATAAACTTGGAGAGTTCACCATAGCATGATTTCAAAACATAGAAAGCCAAAGTTATTTATATTGAAAAAGCAGCAGATTGCCTTTGATTCCATTCAGTTCAACACACAAATATTAAGCACCTATTATATCAAACAGCAGCACTTTTAGTCGATATCAAGGTGAAAAAGACAAAGTCCAACCTTACAGGAAATTAAGCAGAATAAAAACAAATGCTCAAATAGAGGTAGAATAGGAGTTCTGTAGGAGCAAAATTAGTTCTGTTTGGGGGGGGATCCTAGCAGATTTCACAGAAGAGAAGGCATCTGAGATCACCGAAAGGATGGGTAAAACTGTCACGGAGAATGAAGGGCAGAGCGGCAGAGAGAATAGCAGAAACAAAAACATAACATAGGAAAATGCATTCAGGTCTGTGGCCCTGTGAATTGCACAATGCAGCTGGGACAAAAATAGAAAGGAAGCTGAGAGAGGAAGTGAGGAAAGGGGAATGTAGTTAGATTAAGGCGGGTAATCAACACTGGGCTCGAGAATCCAAGATCGGGCTGGAGGCAGTAGGAAGCCATTGTGACTTTTTGTGCATGGCATAACATGATCAGATCTGCCCTCTAGGAAAATAAACAGCTGCAATGCAAAGGACAGAGTGAAGAAAGAAGCGAGGGGTCCAGTGAGGAATTCACTTCGATAATGATCCATATAAGGGGCACAGAGGTCCTCAGCCAGGACCTCATGGCTAAGCGTGATGGAAAAAAGCAGGGCCAATGTAACATGTTAGATGTGGGGAAGAAGAGCTGTTTCAGGTCAAATAAGAGGCTTTGGAGAGAGACAGACCTCCCCAGGTGCAGGCCCGGCCACCCAGGAATAGGAGCAGTGCCAAGAACACAGCAGCCACTGGGAACCTGGTTTCTGGAACAGGCTCAGAAGGAGATGCCACTGCAGAACAAAGTGAAACCTCAGAGAGACTGTAAAGCAGCTGTGTTCCCCAGAAGCAAAACCGAGTCACCGGTGTTTTGGGTTTTGTTTTTTGTTTTTGTTTTGTTTTGTTTTCTTCTCCTATTTTAACAGAAGGTCTTTGGTGGCACGGCCCTGAGATGGGTTTCCCAAATGTTCCCAAGGACTCCATTGGTCTGATAGTTTCCTGCTTCCTAGACAGAGTACCTGAACCTGTCCTGAATCAGAGGAACGGGCCTGGGACATAGTCAGGTTTAGGGGAGCAGCACCCCTCCCTCCCTCCTAAGCCACATCACAGCAAATGGAAGGGCATCAGGCCACACACACACACACCATCAACCGCACTGGCATAACCCAGGACCAGACAGGCATGGCTCGTTCCTCCCTGATTTTCCTTCAGTTTCATTTTAAGTCCAGACAAAGCCAAGCTTCACTTAAGTATCTCCGCGATCTCTAGAACGTGCAGGCCAAAACCTCCACGTTGTAAAGCCTCCCCAGCCTGGGCTTCTTTGATCCCTATAAAAAACTTTAATTATACAAAGATCTCAATCACTTGATTAATTTCCATGTGCATAGAAGCCTACAACAAACCTTATTTCCATTGAGCAAAAACACTTTTCATAAGCCTGAATGGCTGCTACCCTTGCATTGCACCACCATCCTATCCTTGGGGACTCCCAACTGCAAGCTTTAAGGTAGGAGATTTTTAAATTTAGTCCTTTTTTTTTTTCATCTTTCTGTGTCTGCCATACCAAGATCCATCCCACATCTTGGCCCTGTGGTCCTTTCTCTACTGAGTACCTAACCTGCAGAAGAGTTGGGAGCGGTCCAACCACAGCTGGGGAGGCTGGCAGCATATGCCTGGCCTCAGCAGCTGAGGATGGTGTATGCTGTTCCGGAGGCCTGTGTTAGAATAGCCTCAATGTTTGAGGAGAGCATGCCAGCCAACACTAAACAAAGGGTCACTTGTATGAGCTGGGTGGTGTTTGCCACTGTTACTATTACCTGCTTCTCTGGCCATCAGATCCTCCAGCTCTGGTTCCAGCTCCTTCCTTCTCTTTCCTCCCAAAGGCTGCTTTAGTGCCACCCTAGACACCAGTGCCTCGTCCCAACCCTGCTGTTCTTGGGTCAAGGCTGCTCAATCATTCAGGACCATCGAGGACAATGGCAATAGCCATCAAAATAGCCCCTTGTAAGTACTACATTTTCAGTATGTGTGTGCCAGACACATTTTTTCATGTCATCCTTACCATAACCCAGAGGCAGATTCTACCTGCAGCCACATACTATAGAAGAGAAAAACAAAGCACAGAGAGCTCCACTGATGGGCGCCATGCTGCACAGCCAGGAAGTAGTGGCCAGAGCCCAGGGCCACTGCTCCAGCACTTAGAAACTCCTGGGGCTCCGTTCACATTCTCCATTCCACTCACCAACCTAGAGAGGAAAGGGGAGAGCATAGCTACCATCCTGTTGGTACCAAAATTCCCTCAAGTTTGGGCAAGGCATAAATTTGAGAAAGGCATGGAATAATAGACTGTCTCAGTGAGCCAGAGACTAACATTAGCAGAACAGGGTTAGGATGAGGGAAAGAATCCCACCAGCTGGAATTTAACAAGGAAAAGCCCTCCCTGGGCTTCATACAGCCCCCCTGACTGTTCCTGCTCCTCTCATTGCTCGGTATGTATCTTCTTCTCACACCGGCATGACCGAGCTCCTCACCACCCACACTCCACACTGCACCCCTGTGCAGCTTCTCCTGCTGCTCCTTCTGCCCAGGAGTCCTCCTGTTGTGTGCTTCTCCGTGGCTTCCTACTGACTCTACCTTCCAAGGAAGCCCTTTAGCCAGTACCTGGGAAAGCAGCAGCTACTTCCTTCCCCATTTGGTCTTCTTCTTGTGCTAGGAAGCAAAACAGAAGCCTCAGGTTCTTTCTCAGGTTTGCACGTAAACATCCACCAGACAGTGAGTCTTCATATCAGAATGTGATAGAATAAAGAAATATATATATATATATATATATATATATATATATATATATATATTTGATCTCTGCACATCACCCCCTTTCCTTGAACAAAGCTCCTAAAACACAAAGTGATGTATCTTACGTATGCTAGTGAGATGACTAGTAACTAAGAGCCCTCAGTGGCCTCAGGATGGGGGCTGGTTTCCAGTGGAACCAGCCAGGTGATTAGAGGGCTGAACCTTTTAACCCCAGATAACCTCTTACCTCTCCACACCCATGGGGAGAAAAGAGAGCCCTGGGGTTGCATACATCCATAAAACCCCAAAGAACAGAATTCAGAAAACTTCTGGGTTAGTGAACACATCAGGGAGGGTGGTACATCCCAACTCCACCAGGACTGAAGCTTCCTGTTCCTTCTAGAACAGAACCTCACAGACCTCTCCCTATGCACCTCTTCATCTGAATCCTTTGTCAAATGCTTTGTTCACCCCTATTCATCTGCATCCTTTATCAAATCCTTCCTGGTGTGCTCAAATCCTTCCTTCCCTGAGCTCTGTGAGCCATCATGGCAAATGATGGAACCCAAGGAGGGGGTCGTGGGAATCCCTGAAGAAGAACAGGTGACAAACTGTTCTTGAAATTGGCATCTGAAGTAGAAGCAGTCTTGTGGGAATGAGCGCTTAACTTATGGGATCTGATACTAACTCAGGGTTATAATTTGATAATTGAATTAAATTGTAGGACCTCTAGCTGGTGTTTCAGAATTGGTCATTGTGGGGAAAACCCCAACACATCTGGAGTCAGAAGTGAAACACTGAGATATTGAACAAAAAAAACACTATTTTACCTCTAATCAGACCAAGTCTCTACAGACCCTCCATGACCTCATATGCTCTTTAAGGTGGCATGCTGATCAACTCCTCTGGTTTGACCCAAGCTCTTCGATGAAATGGTAATTACCCCAGCTCCTGACATTGATGTGCAACCCCTAAATGCAGATTTCTACAACAGTGGGTGGAGTTCTGGGCTAGATCCAATGGGGAATTACAGTGTTTCCAAGTAACTTAACACTGGGAAGCTTCATGCACCTAGATAGATCCCCTTCAGTTGTTTATAACAACTCAAATAAGCTCCATGAATTCCTATAGTCTGCCAAGGCACACGTTCCCTTGGTAATTATTTTTAAAGCTAGTTTTCAATAACAAGATATCACATTCCTAACACTATGCTAAGTAATTTTTTTTTTTTTTTTTGGGTACTGGGGATTGAACTCAGGGGCATTCTACCTCCAAGCTATACCCACAGCCCTATTTTTTATTCTTTATTTTGAAACCAAGTCTCACTAAGTTGCAGAGGGCCTCACTAGGTAGCTGAGGCTGGCTGCGAACCCGGATCCTCCGGTCTCAGCCTCCCAAATGCTGAGATAACAAGCATGCGCCACCACGCCCGGCTCTGCTAAGTAATTTTACATGAATAGCATATAGTAACTCATTTAATTCTCTGAGCTCAATACTATCATCATTTCCATTTTACAAATGAGAAAACTGAGCCACAGAAAAAGGCTAAATAAGCTTCACACAGCTGTAAGTGGCAGAACAAAAATTTAAACCCAGCAGCCATACCCCAAAGCTCATTATCCTGACAACTGCAGTATACTGCTGAGTGACAAGCAACGCTACCGCATCCCTTATGATAAGATCAGCTCTCACTTCTATCCACCTCCCATGGAAGGGTTAATGCCCTGACAAGGTTCCTGAGATCTCTCAAGGGGCCATATCACTTCTTGAGACTTCTCAAAGGGTTATGGCCACCTCTGGCACTAATTGTGTGGCTCCACCAAACTTCCCATAATACTCTTGCCTATTGATCTTATGAATATTAACTTATCTACACCCCAGCACGGACCCAAAGGGAACATTCAGTCCCTTTCATTGTTTTTCAAACTGTAGGCCTTGGACATTGGTGAAACATGAGTTCGCAGCCAGAATTTTTTTTTTTTTAATTAACTAGAAGATATCCGAGGTCATAGGAGGAATCTGGGCAACCTAAATGCTGCTGCAAATGCTATAGCCAACTGCTCCCATACACGTGGGAAAGACATGGTGGGCATATGGTCCATGCACGAGGGGTCATTCGCTCTTTTGCTCAATGACATCTCATTCTGTTTCTCCAGATATAATGGTCAATTTCACCATCATCATAATAGGACGGTTAATTTGATGAACTTTGATTTTACATTATCATAATCTTTGTTTTGTTCCTGTCAGCAAAATTATAGAGACTTTTAATTGAGTTTTGGCTGCAAATTTGTAAGATCTTTTTTCAAAAAGGATGTTATCAAGCAGGACATTTTTTGAGTTTCTCAACAATTGTTACTTTTTCACTGAAACAGTAGAAATTGTCCTTCACATGGATTACTTTATTATTAAAGGACAAAAAAAAAAAAGATGAAATGAAAAATTCAGAAGCATTTGTGGAAGTTCAATGCTGAACTGGGAAGCAAAAGCTACCAATATTGTACACAATGTTGGTTCTAATCAATAAAATTGCACTTAATTTGACTTTCATTTTAAAATATAAAAAGTCACAGCAAACTTCCATGGTGATGATTATTTAAAATATCGACCTTATCTAATATGCAAAATCCTTTGAAAAATGACAGAACCCAATGGATTTTTTTGGCAATTATATATTTTCAATACGTCCCTCAAGTCTTTTGAAGTAGAGGGAAAACAACACAAATTATCAACATAATGTCTAATTTGAGAAATCGTCCAATATATTGGTCAAAAACAAAACTCTGAAGTTAGTTGCCTGGGTTTGAATCCTAGAATTTCTTCTTACAGGCTATGAAACTTTGGACAAGTTACTGCTTTCTGCTCTGTACCTCATTTCCTCATCTATGAGATAAAAATATTGATGATTAGCCTATAGTGTTGTGAAGATAGTTCATATAAAGCCCATAAAAAAGAACTTGCCCACAGGAAATGCTATATATGGCATTACATATAGATGTTGGCTTTTTGTATTCTTACCCATTCTATAGTAGTTAATAAGGAAGTGCTATTCTCATACGCAGTTGTATACTGGGTATCAAAAGGCAAAATAGACTGTTTTTTTATTATGTATGGATATGGTAGATGTAATTTTCTGAGTTCCTATAAATAGATTATTTTCTCACTGTGTATGGATATGGTATATGTAATTTAAATGATAGTTCAGCAAATAAAATAAGTTGAAATTCTTCCTCTTAGTCAAAGCACAGTGTCACTGTACAACAATACACAGGCTAGCTGGGCGTGGTGGCACACACTTGTAATCCCAGTACTTGGGAGGTTGAGACCGGAGAATCTGGGTTCATGGCCAGCCTCTACTACTTAGTGAGGCCCTCTACAACATAGTGAGACCCTGTTTTAAAATAAAGAATAAAAATAGGACTGGGGGTGCAGCTCAGAGGTAGAGTGCCCCTGGGTTCAATCCCTAGTACCACAAAAATAAAATAAAATACATAGGCTAGCATAGATTGGGGGACTCAACCTAAAAGCAGCTGATATTATAACAGCAACAACACTTTAATTCATTTATGTCAGATATGTGTGGTAAGATAAGTCACAGGAAATTTGTTATATGATTTAAATTTAATCTCATACAACTGAATTAGATATAGTTACAAAATTTATCTGTTATATAAGATATCAATATAAAATAAGCTAGAGTGCTATTGGAGATTTTAAAGGCATAGGACAATAAATACAACTGGAAAATTTTGTGGAATTTGATGCTACTAATAGTAATGCTACTTGTTTTATGCACATGTCTTATACATCTTGGGTATGGGCATCTGAAGATATTCTACAAAATCTCACAGATAAATAGAAAAAACAACCGACATTGTTAATGTTAAGAAGAGAAATTCACTGAATTGAATAGCTATTGGGAATATTTTATTCAGAGAGTGGTGCCAATCATATCCACTTACTCTACCATCCCAAAGTTTATTGATTATTATAAGGGAAGATGTTAAGCAGAGTGCAGGCACCCTGGAATAAGATTCACATCTTTCTAGTTGAGAAGCAGTATCATTTTGCAATTGTTTCAGAGATGGTTTTTGTTTCTTAAAATTGGCACGTTTAGTTCATATTTTCTGCATTCTTAATGAAACCATAGAGCAAAAATCAACAAAATACTCAACACAGGGATTTCAAAAGACTTTTTCAGTAAATAAGAGTTAATAAATCTCCCTATGTATACAACATTCCCAATATTATTACAACATGTCAAAGAGAACATAAATAACAAACACAGCCCAAATGAAACAGAACCAGGGAAATTGTTCCATATTCCCTCTGCCTCAGATTTTTAACTTTCTAAAAGGGAAATTGACAAATCTTTGGCTTAAAAAATCTATTTTCTTTTCCAAACTCTGATTCAACAATTGAGAATAACTTGGTGTTGTTCAAAGAAGATAATAAATCACTGAGTATGGTGACATATGCCTGTAATTCCAATACTTGGGAGGCTGAGATAGGAGGATCACAGGTTCGAGGCCAACCTCAGAAACTTAGCGAGCTCCTCAGCAACTTAGAGAGACTCTGTTTCAAAGGAAGGAAGGAAATTTCTCTCTTTACTCACTCACTGCAGTATCCCCAGAATCATCCTTAACACTGAATAAAGTACAGATGGGGGAGAGGGGTGTCAGAATAAATGTAAATGAAATTCAAATTACTATCTCTACCAGTTTCTACCAATTTCCCAGCAATAAGAGCAGCAGTAGGGATCTTTGTACACAGATCACAAAACATTCATTACCTGATCTGAGCCTGACAATAGTCCCATGAGTTTAGAACTATCATCCGCATTTAATGAGCACCCACTATGTAGGGAATACCAGGACATAGCCTAGTGACATGAAGAAGTGTAGCTATGCTACCTGTTTAGTCATTTATCCATTCCTCCATTCAACAAGTAGCCACTTATTGAGCACCTGCTACCTTCTAGACACTGTTCTAGGTTCTGAGAATATAATAAATAAGATAAAGTATCTGCCTTCATGGAGTTGTTTAGTTTTGTTTTGTGGCACTGGGGATTAAACCCATGGGTACTTTACCACTGAGCTACTAAAAGGGCTATCCCAAGCCCTTTTTTACTTTTTTTTTATTTCAAGACAGGGTCTCACTAAGTTGCCCAGGCTTGCTTCCAACTTGCAATCCTCCTGCCTCAGCTTCCCAATCATAGGTTTGCACCACTGCACCTGGCTTCATGGAGTTTCAAGACTAGTGGATAAGGCAAAAAAACAGGTAAGAAAATATATTTATAATACAGTACAAAGAAAAATGCTATTAAAAACCGTTGCATATGAGGGAGATGAAGGCAATGAGTTCATGAAGAGTGGTAATATTTTAGTAGAGCCCATGACATGAACAGGAAGATAGCTGAGCCACACCTGGATGGTGTGGAGGTAGAGGACAGCAATGCACAGGCATCAGCTTGGAGTCATCAGCCTCTAGATAGTTGTTATTTTAAGCTTTTCTATTGATATGATCAAAATACCTGACAAGCAAAACTTGGAGGAGGAAAGGTTTATTCCTGGATCACCGTTTGGGAGGTTCAGTCCATAGTCTCAGCCTCCAGGCAGAAAGCGCAGTGGCAATGCGTGGCAGAGCGAGGTTGCTCTCACATCGTGGCAGCCAGAAGCAGAGAGAGTGAGAGGAGGGGACCAGGGACATGTGTAGTCCCCAAGGCCATGCCCCTAGTCACCTGCCTCCTTCAGCCATGCCTCACCTCTGGACCTTCCTGCACTGGGGACCACGCTTTTAACACATGGGCTTTGGGGGTGGGGGGACATTCTAAATCCAAACCATAATAATTGTCTTGAATGCTGTGAACCAAGTAACAAGAGACCTGAGACGTGGGCATGTAGATAAGAAAATAGGTTCAAGACAGAGCCTGGACATGGCTGAAGACCCAGAAGAGAAGAACTCAGCAAGTGACACTAGGAAGGAAACAGCATGGTGGTAAGAAAGAAGCTGGAAGAGTGTGGTAGTCCTCAGGCCAAGTGAAGGATGCCTGAAGAGGCCAGCATAATGGGCTGAACACTACTCACAAGTTGAGATAAGGACTCAAGAGTTGGCCATTGGAGTTTGGATAGAATAATGAGGATCAAAACCTGATGGAAATAGATTAAAAGGAAAACAAAAGATGAGTAATGGAGACAGCAAGCAGAGACAGCTCTGAAAAGGAGATTTTTTATACAAGGGAAAACAAAATAGTCTTGAGCACAGTGTGAGGGTAGAAAATAGGAGGTGCTGTCATATAGTTAAATGTCACCAGAACAATTCAGTAGAGAGAGATGGGTGGTGCAGGAGAGAAAAGGGAGAAGGAGTAGAAGTAGGAGTAGGCAAGGGGGCATGGAATCCAGTGTTCAGGTGGAAACTCCTTAGGTAGAAGCAAGGGCCTCTAATTTAGGCAACAGAGGTGGGTTCATCACAAGAGGAAGATGCAGGGAGAAGCACAGATCTGAGAGTTCATGCCTACCAAAATTCTCTTCCAATTGGACTTAACCAGGGTTGGAGTATTGCCAACAAGTACAGAGACAAGAGAGATGAGCAGATGAATTGAGTGGCATGTCACAAAATTTGCAGAAAAGTCCATGAGATCTCAGCTGGAAAAGAAGGAAAGAGACAGTGAAAGGAATAAGATAAATGGGAGGTTTGAGAGCAGTCAAAGAATTATTGGAGTTGGGATGCCAGAAATAATGGGTATAATAAAAGGAGATGATGAGGAAGCATGTGAATCAAAGTGATGTTAAGGGAAGCCAAGTGGAGATTCTGCAGTGGAGAGGGAATGGGCCTGGCCACAGAGGAAAAGGCTGCTGTGGGTCTCAGAGTGTGATCTTTGCAACAGAGAGGCCAAGTGTTGGATGAATCATCTACAAACTACAGGGGGAAGTGACAAGAGTGGTGGTGGAGCCCTGAAATCTAGGTGCTAGATTTATCAATAAATAAGGGCACAAGGAGAAGGAAGATGATGCAAAAAGAGGAGGAGGAGGAGGAGAAGTCAGAGCCCTGTGGCCTCTGCTTCAAAATCACTGGAGTACTATGGAGGTGAGAAGAATAGAGGCCTGGAAGTATCAGGAAGAAACAAGAAGGAGGCCTCGCCTGCCTTTGGGCCCAAGATAGGATGAAGGTAGGAGAAGTAAAAAGCCCACACTGCTTGTGTGGGCCTCAAGAAGATAGAGAAAATGTTCAGAAAATAATTCGAGACTCTGGGGGGGACTTTCCTAATGACAGTCCAGGGGTCCAGAAGTCAGAATGGACAGATTCAGAGGGCTGGGAAGAGTAAGAAAGGGGCTATAAAGGCCACAAGAGGAAGAGTGTCATGGGGTGTCCTGGGATGTTGGGTTGCTCGTGGCATCAGAGGCAAACAGGCCATGCCCTGGGGAGAGCATCGTGGAAGTGGATTTTAAAGGATGGTTATTTGTAATAACTGCCACTTTAGGGTCAACCTGTGTTATAGTCACATAAAGAATCTTCCCTGAAGAGCTCATGTATTAATGTTCAGAGTTGATATATAATTAAATCATGAGGGTTGTAATTTCATCAATGTGCAGATCCATCATGATGGGTTTACTGGACAGTAACCTAGGTAGGTGGTGTGTGGCTGGGAAGGTGAGTCTCTGGGGTGTGGCCTTAGGGACTGTGCCTTTCGTCTTTGATCTCTCTCTCTCTCTCTCTCTCTCTCTCTCTCTCTCTCTCTCTCTCTCTCTCTCTCGCCTTCATGACGTGAGACCAGAACCTTGCTCTCTCACTCCCCCTGTTTCCTACAGCCATATCCTAAGCTCCACAGATGTAACCTGGCCTGACTTGAACTGAAACTCTGAGATCTCCAAAAAATTGTGAGCAAATAAGTTTTCCTTCCTCTAAGTCGTGTGGTCAGTTGTCTCAGATAATAGCAGTGAGAATACTGACTAAGACAGCCTGGAAGTGCTGAGGGAGAAGATATGAGATTCTTTCCAGAAGCAGAAAATTGAAACCAAGGTGTTTCAATTCTGGTCTGACTTATTCCGGAGTTGTCTATATTCTTGACTTCTCTTTGTGGTCTGGGTCCTGACTTCCTGTCCTGATTAAGTCAATGTGAGCCTCTGACCATTCTGATGCTTGGATCAACTTCCAAGCATGAGCTCATCTCTGCACCAGTGCAATGCGCCTCTTTAAATCCATGTAAAATAAACAGGCTCCAAAAATAAATATTTGGGGGATAGTTCTGGTTGCATTCTGCCAAACCTGGTCCAACACTAAGAGCTTTTCATAGCATGAGCAGTAAATAAAACTACTGGAGCTTTATTTTCAGTGAAAACACCCAGACGCACCCTCCCCATAGACAAACACATGGGAACGAAAACATGAATTTGGGAATATAACCAGAGCCACTGCCCATGGTATTAGTTATCTTATTCTTTCTTTTTTTTTTTTTTTTTCTGAAGAATACAGCCATCCCAGATCATGTCTTTTCACACCTCTCTGTATTTGAGCAAGAAATCTTTGCCCTTGGGATGTGCTTCATTCCCTTAGCCTGAAGAATTGCTACTCAGGCTTAAAGACCCAGTTCAAATGCTGTCCCTCTTTTGAGGTCCTCCCGAGTCAACAGCTCCCTCCTCTGGCTAAGTCGCTGTTGCTGATAGGTTCCCACGTTTCTTTTGGGGTTGTTATAACCTACCCCTTTGAATCCAACTCGTCTTGCACTACTATGACTCCTTTCCTGGGTTTAGGGACACCTAATCCTTCACTTCCTCCACCCACTCCCTACCACACTTAACTAGCTGGCTCACATCTTTCTGCTTACAAATCACTGCTCCTTGAGCCCTTACTTAGGGTAGGTCCCCCTTGTTCTTTCTTGGTCCCGTTTCTTTTGTTTCCTTCAAGCCCTGATCACAATTGACCATTATTTCCTACTTCCTCTTTCAGATAAGCATCAAGTGGCATCCTTCTCTTTCCTTCCCCACCTTCTGCAAATATTTCTCCTACCTCACCTATCAGTCTAGAGATAGACATCATGTAGAAATGAAAAGAATCATTGCCAATCTATCTTCTGTCATCCAGACTGCATTTTTTTAACCTGAAACTAAGTTTTCACTTTTCTTTTTCAGCACCAACAACTAAAAATGTCAGGTCATTGCTCACTTCTCAAGGTAAGCCCTGTGTTTCTGAGCATAATGTCAGCATATCATAGGGGTTAGTGGAGGAAACCTCAAATACCCCCTCTGCAGTTGGTAAATAAAGAGCTGCTTCTGACTTTCTCCCTCTCTGAGCCAGTGCTGTCTGCTCTGGATCTCCTGAAGCCAACACCTGAGAAGATTTGTTTGGAGCCAGAGGACAGAGGGCAGGGTCTTCCCAGAATTCCAAACCCTGCACCCTGCACTCCACAGAGCAGCCAGAAGAACCTTCTCAAAATGCAAATCTGATCAGGTCTCCCCCCTGCTTATAATCCCCTTCAAAGATTTCCATTGCTCTTAGGCTGAGATCCAAACCTCTTGATGGAGACTGACAGACTCTCAATGGTTTGGAGCCTGCTCATCTCGATGGTCTCAACTTATACCTCTTGGGATCTTTGAGGGCCCTATAAACAGCACTCTTTTCCTACCCATGTTCTGACTAATGGAGACAGAGAACAAAAGAGTAAGAGATGGAAATCATAATCTCCTTAGTGGTCAAGGCACGCTGGAGGGATGGAGAGCAAACCTGTGCACTGGTGCACTTCCATGAGCTAGGCCCCAGAATTAGGCAGACTGCCCCACCCTGGGAAAGGCTTGCTGCCCCAGGCCGGCTGCTCTCAGAGCCACTCCCTGGAGCCACTGAGAAATCTCAGGCTCCCTGCAGGCAGCTCCATCCCAAAGAGAAAAGGAAGACACTGGGTTATATTTACTCACCATACACACCACTCTTACTCCACCCAAGGAAAGTGAGTGGGTAGACAGAGGCCCCAGCTAATGCTACAGCTAAAGAAATTGCCTCCATGTGGAAGAAAACATCAGAAGAGGGTAACCGAGCCTACCTTCACAGCCCTTGCTCACTGCTTCTCTCCAGTCACATTGCTTCCTCTTAGGTCCTAGTGCTCGCCTCCTTACCACCACAGAGCCATTAACATAGTTCCCTCTGCTGGAAGGTTCTACCCTCACCCTTGGCCCTGCTAACTCCTGCTGATCTTTAGATCTCAGGGGAACATCATGTCATTAGGAAAGACTTCCCCTGCCCAGTGCTACTCCAAGATCAATCTCTCGTGCCATTTCTTTGGAAAGTTGCTTCATATACTTCTAGGCCCCCATGTCCTCATCTGTAAAATAACAACCATCCATCTGAAGACATGGCTTCTTAGAAATAGACGAGACAAGCTGGACGTGGTGGCACACGCTTGTAATCCCAGCATTTGGGAGGCTGAGACCAGAGGATCTGGGTTCGAGGCCAGCCTCAGCTACTTAGTGAGGCACTCTGCAACTTAGTGAGACCCGGTTTCAAAATAAAGAATAAAAAATAGGGCTGGGGGTATAGTTCGGAGGTAGAATGCCCCTGAGTTCAATTTCCAGTACTGCAAAAAAAAGAAATAGAGACATTAATCTCTCCTTTTTAGAGATTAAGAGATTGGGCCACAGAGAGGGAAAGTAACTAACAGAGGTTTTCCAGTTGCGAAAGTTGTCTAGATAAGCATTTACACAAACACAAGAAATACAATGACAAACCACATCATCACAAACTCTGCCACACTCTGCTACTGACCTGAAACTTGGAAAACCTCCAGGCTGAGGTCTCACTGCATCCTCACTGCATCAGACTCAAGGATGGCATTTGCTGGTACCCAAGGAGTCAGATTATACTGAGCCACATGTGTCCTAAAAGAATCATCCTCATGCCTATGGCTGTTAACAACAGCAGACAGGCCAGCAATGCTAGTGTCAAAGCTTGTCTGCAGGCAATCTTACTGAGATGTTTAATTAGTCCCGGGGAAGTTCTGGATCCTTCACAGCTACACTCTGCCTGCACCCCTTAGGTCTAATCAGCGGTACCCAAGTCCAGCATGACAGCAAGTGAGAGGGTGTCGTCCCCTGAGAGAACACAAAGGGTCAAAAGGCTTCTCTGAATTCAGCAGTGCTTCTCAATAGGTTTTCACTTTAATCATCAAAGCAAGTTCTACAGCTGGGGGTGGTAGTTACTTGGGAGGCTGAGCTGGAAGGATTGAGCCCATGAGACCAGCCTGGGCAACATAATAAGACCCTGTCTCAAAATATAATGTAAAAAAACAAATTCTATATATTTTTTTCAAACTGTAATCTTAAATCATGCGTACTTGTAATTCATTTAGTGTAGAAAAACAAAACTTGCTGCTCGCTGGTTGGACACCACTGTTATAAATGTCAGCAAAATAGTGTACCCTCCATATCCACACCTACACTCGCAGATTTAATCAATTGTGGGTAGAAAATATTGGAGGGAAATCATGTCTTTGTGAACAAATAGACTTTTTTCTTGTCATTATTCCCTAAACAGTACAGTATAACAACTATTTATACAGCCTTTATATTATATTAGGTATTATAAGTTAATCTAGAAGTTATTTAAAACATATTGGAGAGCCGGGTGTGGTGGCACATGCTTGTAACTCCAGTACTTGGGAGACTGAAACAGGAGGATCGCAGCTTCATGGCCAATCTCAGATACTTAGTGAGGCCCTCTGCAACTTAATGAGATCCTGTTTCAAAATAAAAGAATGAAACGGGGTTGGGGGTGTAGCTCAGTGGTACAATGCTCCTGGGTTCCATCCCAAGGACCACAATATATATATGAGGATATGCACTGGTTATATGAAAATACTGTGACATTTTATAGCGAAGATTTCTGACTTTTTTTTTATCTGTGGGAGTCCTGAAAACAATTCTCCAAGGATACTAAGAGGTAACTATAATTAGTGTGCCATTATTGTATATTTCCATAAAGATTTATGATGGAGACATTATGGTATGGTGAAGAGAAAAATAGATAGGAATTAAGAGAACTGGAAAGCATCCTCTATTTACAACTACATGGCATTGGGTGGTTCATTACCTCTCAAGGCCCTTGTTTCAGATTCTGTAAGAAAGTGGTTCTCATCATTGGGAGTGCATGGGAATCACCTTGGTTTTACATCTAGATGTTCTGATTTAATTGGTCTACGTATAGCCTTGATGTTGAGATTTTTTTTTTCTGCCCATGAGACCAGCCTGGGTAACATAATAAGACCCTGTCTCAAAATATAATGTAAAAAAACAAATTCTACATATTTTTTCAAACTGTAATTGATTAAAAAATGCAACAATGTTGAGAACCACTGTTACAAGAGAAAGGAATTGAACTAGATAAGCAAGTCATCTCTGCCACAGCCCTCCTGTCAAGCAGATGTTATGACAAGGGATTCCTTCTGCTAAGCTCAGTGGTCCAATGGTGGGACAAGAGATTGGATCTTTTTTACAATCCCAGGACTAGATAGGTTCCGTCTCTAAAATATTTTGATCCTGAGATTTCCTCTCTAGAGGAAAGAGGATAGTGAGTTCACAGGTTAACTCATGGAATATTAGATGTTTCCTTGCTGGTGTTCAGATGTCCCATTGTGATAATGCTGATGCACGATGAGCTACTCACAGTGAGGTAAGCAGACTTTGTTTATCCAGATATATGGCCAATAAATTGTGTTCTATCTTCTAGAAATCAAGGGCTCAAATATTTACTGTGATTGTTTTAATAACCAAAGTCATTATATAGAAATTGGCTATTTTATTGGCAGAAAACCTAATCCAATCACAATAGAAAAATAATAATTAACAATATGGCTGTATATCTGAAGTTACCTAGTGTAAAACAACTTTCTAAGCTTGAAACAACTTTCTAAGCTTTTATTTTCTTTATTTCATTTTTGGAGGGGAGGGACATGGATCATAATTGAATTTACAGCTAAGCAGATGATCAAGTTTTACATTCAGTTTAAACATCTCACATACACAAATTAACAAATGATAGTATTTTCTGAATGTGAATTTATGATCAATACCCCATAACTCCTGATAATTTATGACTCTGTTGCTTTAAGTTATTCCTTGAGCAATGAGAACTGTTGGCTCTCTCATTATAAAAGTCTACCGCGCTTTTAAGGCTGTAGAAGTTTCTTCAAGAGCGAAGATTCTCAATATCCAGGTGCCAGAAACACCTCAGGAGGCAACTTCAGACATAGTCTTTTCCAGGTTCGATTTATTTCAAGGAAAGAAAAACAGAGCCAGTCAATACCATCCCACTAGAACACACCAAGGAAGTATCAAAAAACAGTCAAACACTCAGTACAGTAGTTCTCAACTTTAGCTCAGAGTTACCTAAGAAGTTTTGAAAAATATTGATGCTTAGTTCCCACCCTAGGGATTGATGCAATTGGTCTTGAGGGCAGCCTGAGCATCAGGAGTATTAAAGTCTCCACCTGTGCCTCTAATGTACATCCAAAGTCAAGCACCACAGCCTCCGGTAAACATCTTCCACACTGAGAGGAGGGAGAGCTACGCAGACAAGGACATGAAAGTTACCCTTGTCTTGAGCTATCCATGCCAACTGCTGTTTGGCTGAACTAAGAATTAAGAATCAGGAGAAAGATAATTCTGGGAGAAAGACTGATGAATAAAGAGTAAACCCAGTAATAATGAGCCAGAGCCACAAAAGCCACCACCACAGCCCAGAGAGGCAAACACTTTGTTGGGACTGTTCTGGCAGGAAACAAAGGAACTCGATTATAGCATTTGGGGACCAAATTCCAGAAGAAGCAATATATGTATAGATACAGCTGGATCAGAAATCCTTAAAGGCGAGAACTCTCCTCACCTGCTCATTCAAAGAGGAGTCCCCCCCATGCACACGATGTACTTACACAATTATATCAAGGTCACTCACTAAACTGAACTTGAGAGGGAGGGAGGGCAAGGGAGCAGGGTGGGAATTGGAGAAGGGGTCAAATGAGAAATGTGTGCACATATGTTGTTATCAATTTGTACCTAACAAAGATGTATGCTTACAATGCACGAATTATTACAATAAAAAAAAGAGG
>PVLC010001641.1:35205-121642 GCA_004027655.1 Graphiurus murinus
AAAAAAAAAAAAAAAAAAAAAAAAAAAAGAGGAGTCCCAAATGGGAGACAGTGCCTATTCCTATAGTAAGCTGTAATGAAAGCAATAAGTAGGAAATTCTGGAAACTGATGACCAGAATGTTTATATATTATCCTTTGGAACACGTTGTCCTTGGAATGGCTCCTCTGCTTAAAAAGTCTGTTTTCCACATGTCCCAAGTGCAAATAAAGGGAAAAAGAAAAAACAAAATGGACTTGTAAGAAGTATGGGCCATAAAGCCTATTGGTCAAACATCCCCTTTGCCTGGTACCAGACATTTGCCTTTCATGCAGTCACAGTAGCTTAGCGTGAAAAACACTGGCCTATAAAGATCACTTTATGGCTAACAGTCCCAAAGGTAACCTTGTTGGAATAATTTTATCATCATCTGGGAGCTGTGTTTTCCAGCCCAGCACTAAGTTAATTTAAAATAAATGGCCACTTCAATGTCTTCGTGCCATATAAGATGGGGAGTAATTTCAAGGGAAAGGGAGATACTTAATGAAGCTGTGAAACATATACTCAGCTGACACCTGTTTTATACAAAAATTCTGGGCTTTATACAGATGTATCATTAAGTTTCAAATATGGGAGCTGAGTTTTTTGCTCGGAAAACAATTGTGGCTTGCGAAGGCCTTCGAGAATTTTCTCCATTTGAAAAATGCATTTAATGATCTGTAAAGGGCAAAAGAGAAAATGTGGAAATCCACTATAAATAATAATTCCCATGTTCAACATGGGGAAATAATGTATCTGTAATCGTTAGGCTTTGTGTTTATCTACATTCTCTCCAAGGAGGTCGTGTGATTCTACAGCAAAGTAGAGAATCACCTCAAATAAACAGTCGCTCCCTAAGTTAGCTCTTAAATAACTGGGAGAGACCGGGAGGAGTTCCTCTGTGTATGCGTGCACACCCCTCCTCTGAACTCTTCACTCATCCTTCTCTTTCTGACATCTCCTGTTAGAGCCAGCTTCAGCTAAATGTAGCAAAGATGATATATCTTTACTTTCTTTCCCCTAATTGATTCTTCCGGGTAACAAATATGTATTGACTCTCATTGCTGTCAGTGAAAATTACAGAATAGTCTTTGAGTTCATAACCCACTTTGTAACTGGAAACAACCCAAAGATTCTATCACTGGGCCTGACTCTAGCCTCTTTTAATTAAGGTCCTGAATGCCATTGGATCTCCAAAGTGCCAGTTACCCCGTTTACCTTTTTGACCACGTCTTTCAGGTTTGTCCTGGTTTGTCCAATGCAAATCAGAACAGTGTTACTTTCCATTGCCTTTGCTTCATTTGATGTGTCATGAGCTGTTTTTCATTATTTTCTCTGTAAAACCAATCCATGCTCCTCCATTCAAATCTACACCTCTAGTTGGAAGGTAGGTCAGCCTATATTTACCCAGATATGTGAGCAGTGAATAATTTGATGACCCTCCAAATCAGTACTCTTTAAATATTTGTTTGACATTTATTTAATGGAAGCAAAGAGAAACTGATGTTTTATTAATTAAAAAAAGTGAATACTTTTCTATACCCAGCATTCTTTAAATATTTGTTCAATATTCATTTAATGGAAGCAAAAAGAAACTGATTTTTATTAATAAAAATTATATGCTTTCCTATTTTCAGTAATGAAGGATTAATTGCTGGACCAGAAAACATCTCAGAAGTAAACAGAGTACCATATCAATTTTTTTTTTTTTTTTTTTGCTACTGGGATTGAGCCAGAGGCATTCTGCCTTTGGAGCTACACCACCCACTCCCCAGTCCTTTTTATTTTTGAAACAGAGTCTCACTAGGTTGCTGAGAACCTCACTAAGTTGCCAAGGCTGGCCTTGAACCTGAGATCCTTTCGTATCAGCCGCCATCCCCCAAAGTACTGGGATTATAGGTATGTGCCACATCGCCTAGCTTATGTCATATATTATTGAGTTTAAAAATAGCCAGTCACTGCAAATAGCAACCTCCCACAGGTCTCAATAGGAGTTGGTCTCAGGGCTAATAATAAAGGCAGCTAGAATGTGCAGCTTACACATGTGTGTTGCAAAGGTTCTTGAAGATGGTAGAGAGGAATCGGTCTTTAATTTCTACACTAGTGAATGTCTGCGTTAGTGGGAGGAGAATCAATCTACATTTAGCCAGTTATGGGAGGCTTCATCAGAAAACTTGAGTTAATCTGCACTCAATTTCCAGAATGCTCTCCTTTATGGATCGGCATCTGGGTAGCTTCCCAACTGGCAACTCCCTGAACTTAGCTCTGTCCTCAGTCCAAGGTCTGCTCATCTACCTAGAGGACTGCTACTGATTTTTTCCTCAGTCACTTCTATTGATGAATAGGAGTTCCTGCCGCCGATTTTCTCTCCCTTCAAATAAATTCCAATTAATCTGGTTTTCCTAGTCCTGATTGCCATTCTGGCACTGAAATCCAAAATAGAGTTCCCCATACTTCATACAGTTTATAAGGGAGGTAATAAAGAAAACCCAGGCTCCCTGAACTATGGCAGCTGTCATACCTGTGCTGCAGTCCTGGCTTCCAGAGCTACGAGGACCCAGGAGCCTGGGAAGGCGCATCCTGGATCCACCGCGCCCCCTCCAGGGCATAGTAGGAGATATTTGCCACTACAAGATTTTTTTTTTTTCTTTTTTTCAGTAGAAGCTGGTGCAGCTAGTACACTCTGCATGCCAAAGTGAAAAGAGAGAATTATGCTGATGAGATAATAATTGCATCCATTATATGTGTGTCTTGGGAGGAGAAAAAATCAGCTCCTCTTTTAAAAAGTGAGGTAAATCCATTAAAGGCTTCTCTTGTGATGAGCCTACTTAAAAATAGGTCACTTGCCTCCAAAGCACAGGGGAAGATGTACTGCATGAATGCCCAAGAGCACACACACTGGCCAGAACAACAAGAAGAGAATTGAGACTTAATCCTGCCTCTGACAGCTGACTGATCACCGGTGGGCAGCCCCTTAGCCTCCTGGAGGCCCTTTCCTCATTTGTAACATAAGGAGCAAAGTCTCCATCTACCAAACACAAGTCTAGATGCTCGGAAAAAGGATACATGTATCATAAACCTACTGTGTTTTCCATAACCTACCACACTTCAAATGGAACATCAACAAGTGAGCTAAATTAATTCTCTTTCAATCCAATCAATCTGAAGAAAAACAATGTGACTTTACTGCACAGAGAAACGCCAAAGCTGGTGGTTTTACTAAAAAGAAAAAAGAACATGTCTTTACAATATTAAGAAATCCTTTCAGGAAAATGATGATGATAGCATTAGTTTTTGTTTGCTTATATTTTGTTTTGCGCTAGGGTTTGAACTCAGGGGTGTTCTGCCTCCGAGTTACACCCCCAGCCTCATTTTATTGTTGTTTTGAAACAGTGTCTCCCTAGGTTGCTAAAGTTTTCCTTGACCTGTGATCCTCCTGTCTCAGCCTCCCAAGTACTGAAATTACAAGCTTGTGCCACCACACCTGGCTAGCATTAGCTTTTTTGTTCCTTGACTTAAAATCTCTGCCCAATTCACTGTCATTTCCCTGTCTAAGGGACGTTCTGGAATTAACCAAATGTGAGGCAGTAAAGATCTGGTTTTCTGCCCTTTCTTCCCAATCTGTTTCCCAGGTTACTCGGGCATTAGCCTCACATCCCAGCTCCCTGGGGCCACACCAGCCTGGGCAGGCACTGCCCTGAGGTCACGGCAACCATCCTACTGTTTTCTGGGCCAAGAAGTGAGGTGGAAAGGGACATTGCAGGGCCTTCCGAGGCCCAGAGATCATTCTCACTGTGTGTGTGTGTGTGTGTGTGTGTGTGTGTGTGTGTGTGTGTGTGGTCATGTGTCCTCATCTGCCCCTTGCCCTCAAACAGTAGTGTTAACAGGACTAGGCTTTGGGCCCCAACTGCCTGGCCCTGCCACTTATCAGTTCTGTTTCCTTGACAATATATTCCCTGAGCCTCAGTTTCCCACCTGAAAACTGGCAGATAAGCCATTGTTTCTGCTCCGTTTGGAACAGTGCCTGGCACACAAAAGTCCATAAATGTCAGCTCCTGTTCTCGTCAGAACCACTCTTGCTGTTCTCTCTGAGCACCTGTTGCTGGACAGGAGAGATGGCTTTGGGCAAAGAGCAGCCCCCCTCTTTTTCAGTCCACTCTTCCCTGCAGCTGGGTGACAGGGTATGTCAAGGCCTGTTCTCAGAATGACACGCAGCCCCTCTCTCCTCATTGTCCCTCCTCCAGCCACCAGCCAGAGGGCAGTGTGAGCCAGGGTCTGCATTGAGGTACCAGGAAGACGCCACATAGGCCCCAAACCAAAACTACATGAGATGCAATAGACTTTGCCAAGCCTTCTCTTGAGTCTCAGCAAGAACGCTTATTAATAAAGAGGTCCTTTGTTCTCACCGGCCCATTGTTTCCTCAGGAACTTCAGGTGTCTGGCTGAGGACAGTCACTGGGGTCAGAATTGGGCATTCTTAGGGCTCTGGTCCTAGAACCATCAAAAGAGCAGCAGATCCACAGCTTTACCCATTCCATCTTGGGCCAGGCACAGGGGAACTGTTCTGGATCCTGGGAGCACAAAAGTGATTCAGTCTCATTCTTACCTTTGAGGAGCTTATGGTCTAACAGATGAGATCATTTCTATATAAAGTGGTTCTCAAACCAGGCCAGTTAAGACACAGACAGCTGTGACCTCAGAGTTTCTGATGCATCGGTTTTGGGTGCTGAGAATTTGCATTTCTAACCAGCGTCCAGTTCACGGGATGAAAACCACAATGAGAAGCACTGCTCAACTGTGCCACCAGCAGGCAAACACAGAAAGACCAGTGCCTATTGCTGTCTCTCATATGTGGAAGCTTAAAGAAGTTGACCAGAAAGTTTAACAATGATTTCTAGAGTTTGGGAAGAAACGGGGGCGGGGACAAAAAGGGGCAGTTGGATTTGATCAGTGCACGCTGTCTGCATATATAAAACAAAAACACACTGGACTTTATTAATATTAATAAGGGCTAGTAAAACTTCTAAAATAAAATTCACATCTGTTCAAAAGAGAAAATACAGCAAACTAGAAGAGACTTGAAAAACTGGGAAATGTATTTACTCTACTGCACTCCTTTAACCCAGCAGGCTGGGTATCAAGAGCAAGGTCAGTTTACGGTAGCACTTCCCAACCTTTTTCACATGGGTGGCACAGCTGGAAAATGTTAATACTTGTATGGAACATAGAGGAAAGCAGGCCAGGCAACTGGCTAGGCGGTTCCAGACCCTGCTCAGCCGCCTGGGGTCAGAGAGCATCCATATCTCATCACCCCTACACCTCAGTTGCCCCCTTCTGTCATTGGTGAGAGGTCAGTGAGAGTTCCTGAGCTACAGAAAATAAAGAGCCTACAGGTTCCTCTGCACACGTAAGTCATCACTTACAAATTTACGGACCCCAGCTACAGGATGAAGGAATGAATGAATGCACTAATGAATCTACATCTCGTCCCTTTCTGATTGAGTAATTTCATTCAGGTACTTAACTTCCCAATTTCTCTTGGAAAAGTAGAGATAATAAGAGCTACCTTGAAAACTAATTTGTGAGGATTAAATGAGGCAAGGTATATGTAGCCTTTAGGGCAATTAGTATAAACTCAATCAATGTTAGTTTTTGAACTGCTTCTCCCTATCTACCCTAAGCAGGCCATCCCAGGGGACTAAATTAAATGGACAGAGCTCAGTTTTTTGCCTCTGCCCATTAAGTTCTTCCATGGTAGATGCTGGTGCTCACACAATCTTTTCAAGGTACTTTGCCTGTTGAGCAAAGATCTCTCTCACCCCCACCAACCTACTGAGTTCCCAAGTTAAGTTGCCTCTCTCTTGATTTATTCTTCCTTTGACACTCACCAACCTTATCTTCCTTTCCTCCACAACCAAATAGTCTCCACTTGCTGTCTCAGAACCCGCACTCTACTCTTTCCTTAAGGGTTGCAAAAGAAAGGACCAAAGCAATCCAAATCAGATGGCGGTTCACAGTACGGGGGAGAGACTGGCATTGGGAGCCTTCCAGGATACCTTGGCACTCCTACCAGCTCTGAGACAACTCAGTGACCTATAAGGGAAAAAAAGTGCTTTGACTTCAGCAGTGTTTTCCTAAAAACCTCAACATCCTTCTCTGAAGATTGGTGGTAGTGCAAATAAGTCAGCTAATCTATCATCCCATCTCCTCGTGGGACATGATTACCCTCATCTCATCACATCAGCCCTCAACTCAAACCCCCACTCATCCTGCACTACAGCTGCTAATGAGTAACAGAAATATAATTAAGGCTTTTCATTGAACAATGAGTCAACCAAAGCACTTGGGAAAGATATGACATTTATAAGAACATTTATATTTTTGTGCTAAAATATTATATTAAAACTCCATGTTATATCACCAAATACAGTCCGGGGTGGAATTAAACACTGCATTTCATGTAACTCAGTATTGTATGTTTTGTGAAATCTTGCATTTGTCTGAGTTTCTACTGGAATCAAAGCAGAGAAGGTGCCATAGGGGAAAATATGTACATATATCAAGTGTGTCTTCAGCCAGTGGGAATGGATTTGATGCCACAAGTGACGGGACTGGGTGCATTACCCTGAGGGTAACACATGAATTCCTAAGAACTGAGAGGCAGGAAAGTTCACCTACTTGACAAAAACATGGCTGAAGATACCGGCTAGCCAGCGAATTGCTTCTTATCTGCCCTTCCTGACAGCTCATTACTTTCTTTCCTAAATATGCTATATGCTAGACTGCCTTCTCTGGGGCTGAGAAAAAATGAAGTGAATCTTATGAAATATAGAGTGGAGCCACTCCTCTCCGCTCGCTGATATCAGAAGCATCATTGCTTAGGGAGCTCACACAGAGGCAGATGGGGCCAAACTCAGTAAGGACTGCGGTGGGACTCTGTCCCAGCCAGAAGTGCTCCCTGGCTTGTCACACCTGCACATTTCTCTCTGTCCTTTGAATTTATGACTTCTGCAGAACAATGGATGCATGTAATTTAGAAATCTAAACTTTCTTTCTTCTGGGAGACACTTTGAACATGTAGACATAACTAATGTCTTATTTTAAATAAATGATTCCCAGTGAAATGTGCATGAAGAGCGGGGATGTCTTCTTTTTAGAATCCTGAGAGCATGGCTGTCATTTCATTCTTCTCATTGGAATAGAGTACTTTTTCTGAGGTATTTCTCTCTCTTAATTGAGGTTTTGAGCGTGTCCCAGGCTAACTTCCAACCTTTCTAGACTGTTTGGTCTGCTTGTGGTCATTCCTACTTGGCCACATGATCTACTCAAATCATATATTTTTGGGTGCTGGGTATTGAAGCCAGGTCCTCACACATGCTAGGCATTCGCTCTACCACTGAGCTACTGCCCCAGGCTATATCAGACTGCTTTTAACGAAAATGTTGCTGATGAAATCATTACATCACAAATCAGGTTTTCTTCCCAATTCCCTTTCCTGGAGCCAAGTACATACCAGGTATTTTTGTAATGGTACTTAAGACTCTGAGGGACTATGCATGAGTCAGAGTATGAGTTCAGTTGCATGTGGCAAAAACCCAAAATAGCACTGGTTAAACACGATAGAAATATATTTCTCTCTCACATGAAAATAGCTCCCACCATATGGTTCTAGGTGAGCTTTTTTGTTTGTTTGTTTGTTTTTTGCAGTACTGGGGATTGAACTCAGGGACATTCTACCTTCGAGCTATACCCCCAGCCCTATTTTTTACTCTTTATTTTGAAACAGGGTCTCACTAAGTTGTGGAGTGCCTCACTAGGTAGCTGAGGCTGGCCGCAAACCCGGATCCTCTGGTCTCAGCCTCCCAAATGCTGGGATTACAAGCGTGTGCCACCACGCCCAGCTCTAGGTGAGTTTTTTGAAGTCTTCATTCTAGCCAGCAAAAAGGGGGGCAGAGCAGGGATGCCCTTTCCTTCTGAGGTTTATGACCTGAAAACTGACATGTGTCACTCACGTCTCTTTATATCCAGTTGGTCAGTAAAATTTAGTGACATGGCCACACCTGGCTGCAAGTGGATCTGGGAAGTGTAGTCTTTGTTCTAAGATAGTTTGCCTAATAACCAGTGTTCAAGCTATGTTACATGAAGGTAATTTCCAATATGACAACTGCAAAACCAAAATAATTCGTGACTTTGGGCCAGATTCTTGCCAGGTGCTGGTGTTTGCAAAGAGTAATCCCTTCATTCTGTAGCTTTAGGGAACCACATGTCCATAAATGATGCTCTGTAGTTTGGGATCTGGATTCCTCAGCCTAAGGAGAATCTGTATGCAGAATGGAATGCTTGGAGGAATTATTCAGAAAATTCAAAGTCAAAACATTAAGCTCTTGGAGACCATATTTCTTATTTCTTATTTGGGGGAACTTGAACCAGAGGGGCCCTGTATGGGGAGTATGGCATTATGTGGAAAGGTGCTAAGTAAAATTCCCTGCAGAAAAACCTGTTTCAAGTAGCTAGGCTCGCAACCCTATTTGCCTGATGGGCATTATGTGCTGGTGGAAGGAAGTTCTGGTTACACTGTAGATTCTGAAGCCATTGTCTGGCAAGACAGTGTTTAGGGACAAAAGACAGTGGTCAGTGTATTAAAAATTGGCCTGCCTTGATCCCTAGACTAGGCAAATACACTATCTCCACCGTTTGCTGTAGGAACATTCCTAGCTATTATTGCTTGGTAACTCTGGATAGTAACTTAGACTGAGAAATGACACTTTGAATTTCATCCTGAATTCAGGAAAATACATCAAAAAGGGAAACTTTAAGCTCCTTGACAGCTTAATTTTTGTGTTTCCTGGGAGAACTGATCTAAGCAGTGGTTCTTAACTCTCTCATTATCCATTGAAATTACCAGAGGAATTTTCTAAAATACTCATGTCCAGCCCCACCCTCAAGGATTCTGATTCAGCTAACCCTAGATGGGGGCAAAAGAATTTTTTAAAATCTCCCTAAATGATTCTAATATGCATCCAGGGTTGCGAATCAATAAGGGAACCCCTCTCTGTTTTTGTTTTGTTTTGAGATGAGTTGGAATGAAGGTTCTTCTTGGGCCTCTCTGTGCAAAGAGAAATATCTCTGGGTGTACCACCTATTATTTATTTAACAGTATGGTGTCTACTATCCTAAAGAGCTCTCCTCTAGCAGCAAAAAGTGAATCATTTGACATTTTTGAAGAAATAAATATACATTTTAAGGGTGAAGATGCCAAGATTTCTCCATAAAAACCTTGGGGTTATGGCATAGGGGAAGAAAAGAAAATGGACAGGGAATGCAATAGTGAGCATTCAAAGAAAGCTCTTTCACTGACCAGAACTGTTACTCGTTTTTGGCAATGTAGAGAATGCTTCCCAGATGCCAAGTCGCTTTTCAATTAACAAAGCTCTGCATCTCCAGAGAGGCATGAGTCTTCCTGTTCAAGCTGCAGAGAGAAAGAAAGAAAATGGACAAAAGGTTTTTTTTCCTAAACACATTCCTAGCTTTTAAATTTCAAAAAGTCAACCAAACACTCTGCCTCCTTAAGAAACAGGAATAAGAACTGGACCCACAGAATTTGTAAGGGTTAACTGTCCTTTAATAAAATTAATATGCTGTCCTTTAATAAAATTAATTTTACTATCCTTTAATAACATTAATATAATTAATATTTACATTTATGTGACTAACTCCTTACAGTTAACAAGAGTTCTCTCGTGCATGGCCTCATTTGAGACCTCTCAAAACCTATAAGTAATAGGCCTTGTGATCCCCATTTTACAGAGCATGAAACTGAAGTGCTGGTTGCAAGTGAGAGCAGAATGACCAGGTGTTCTTCTCAACCTCACCCAACCTCACTGCACCCTGTTAACAGTCAGAGACAAGCTGAACAGATGGATCCCCACTCCATACTCAGGGTTGGTTCAGTGCATCAGAGTACAGGCTTTGGAGTCAGACAGATCAGACCAGGACCCCAGCTCTGCCCCTCCTTGGCCACAGGCAAGGTACTTATTAACTTCACTTGGTAGTAGACTCCTAATTTGTAAAATGGATACAATAATACCCATAGGGTTTTCCTGAGAACTAAATGAGTTTGTAAAGTGCTTAACACATGGCCAGGCACAAGATAAACTCTTAATGAGTAATAGTTATTAATATTAAGATAAGGTTCATATGTGAGGAATAGCGCATTGTACATTGCAAAGTGCTCTATAATTATGGTTTCTAGTTAAATACATAGCCTAATGGAAAAACATCTGGGAGTTTTCTCTGGCTGAGAGTAAACACTAATTTCAAATGAAAAATCTGTGCTAACCCATTGTAGCTCAAAAGGGACTCCAATATTTTCTCAGGATTATGCATTCTGTTACCACAAATACACACACTAATCAACATTGGGTTTTATTTATTTTAAAAGACCTTGTGTTTCAAAATTCCCACCAATAAACCATGTCCACTAGATTACCCAATATTTCATTGCACACTTCAATAATCTTTACATGTTAATCAACCACCTTGAGTTTGTCCCTCCATATTTATTGTACATGTATTTTATTACTTCCTTGGGAAAGCCTGTGTGCTGAAGGCTTTTCAGAACAACTCAATCACAAAAATATGCTTGTGGGTGACACCTAAGATATAAGGTTTTAACCCAGTGGTGAAATCATTTTAATTATAAAAACAAAACCATGAAATGGAATCCCAGTGACAGTTAAACAAATCTGTAATTATCCAGCCAGTTTGTAAATCCCTTCTGCCTCCCTTCTCATTCAATTTGCAGACCCGGATGTCATCTCATTAAATCAGCAGCTCAGATGTGCACACAAATGTCTTACACCAAATACACATTTCTCTTTCCACCTCTCTCCCCACATCTCAGCCTCTCTCACATAGCGGCAACATCAAATTAAATCAGGAGGAGAAAGTAAATAAGGAAATCAGGTAGCCGAAGCAAAAACAAGTGACTGCAGCTGGAGCTTCAGGCCAACAGTCCCCAGGTGTCAAAAGGAGATTATGTGAATATGAATGCTCTATGTGGCTCAATTCAATAGTTATTGAATTCTCCCCATTCGCTAGGTATATTTCTAGAACTAAGCCACATACCTGGCACACATAAATCTTAATAAATTTTTATCAGATGAATTACCGAAATCACATACTGTAATAGTCCTTGCCCAATGCTATGATCCCACTTAGCATCTATATTTAAGAATTTGTTTTAGTAATTAGAAATCTTAACAATTATACCTTGACAATTATACCTTGTTCAAATTCAAGGATCATACAGATTAAATAACATGATTCCTGAAACAGCTTCTACATGTCATCCATCTATGCTAATCTTCACCCTTACTGCAAGAGTTTGCTAACATTTTTGCAAGAAATGAGAATGTGTGCCATACATACATAGAAGGGGAAAAAGGAAGAGACTGCGCTGAATTATGTGCTGAGAACAAACCAGTGCTCACTTTCCTCAAATCCATGATTTTATTAATGGAATTGTCCATGGTCTCATGCCATAAGCCTTCACTCTCCTCTGAGCTGAGCCCAGATAAGAGGGCTGAGGGCCTGCCCTTTAGCAACGGTTTGCAATGGCAGGAAGGAATACAGGTTGTGTGCTCTTGGGGGTCCTGATCTTTGATGTTCCTGGGAGTCCTGGGATGTTGTAGAAGAAATAGACTCTCAGTGAGGAAATAAGGAACTAGCCCCAACAAAATCATTTTCTTTTTTTTTTTTTTTTACAAAATCATTTTTAAAAATACATCTGCTACTGGAAAGAGAAGTGAATCTAACATCTTTCTCATAAAACTGACTTGCAAATAAGTGGAAGCTTTAGGTGTCGCTCCTGTGGATGCCACACCCTATTACCCAGCTGGAACTGAGCCTTATCCGCCATATGGGACTCATACAAAAACCCAAAGCCACCATGCATCCACTTGTCCATTTAATTATCAGGCCTTTTTACTTTTAATAATCTTTCATTCTCACCATCTGGATTTGGCATCGGAAAGAGTTTAGGATCTTTAATATCTTCCTCTGAGTTGGTAAAATTGGATGAATTTCTTTGGGATTGGAATTAATTTTGGACAAAGTGTTTTGTTTTGTTTTGTTTTTAATTACATGCTCGAGCATCTCAGAATTTTTAATGAGCAAGGGAATTGCATTCAGAACCAGAGTGGGCCAGCCAGACGTGGTCCTTTTGACTTCTTTGAGAACATCACAAATAAATCCTTTCCTCACTGTCAGGCAACAGATGGATGCCCACTCTTCCCAGAAAGACTCCACTCATATCAATTGATTAACAAGCATTATTTGGGTAAATATCTGTGCCCAGTTCTTTAGTGTAAACTAAGAAAGAGATGTCATTCTTACCATTACAGAGACTGGGATGAAATCTCAATGGGAAGGTAGGTCTTTTAGGTAGAGCCCTGGCCACAGACAGACAAACAGAAAGAATGTGGCAGGTAGTTAAGGAGCTGCAAGGTGAGGCTATGTTGTAGGAAAGTTACTCTGGCACTAATAGATAGGGTAGGTGGAGTGTAAATCCTGGCACCAGTGTACTAAAGTCTGTCTAGGAGACATGGCAGTAGAAAGAGAAGGCAAACACCTCTCCTAGGAGACATTCTAAAGAACAATTGGAATGTGTCACTATAAATCTCACTATTACATACAATTATAATGCACCAATTAAAAAAAAGAACAGTTGGGACTAAGTGATAAGACAAAGGTAGGCCTAAGAGCAAGCATGAGTCAATGTTAGGAATGGAAGAATTAGGAAGTATGTGGGTGTATTGGTCCATTTGGGGCTGCTACAACAAAGCACCATAGCCTGGATAGCTTATAAACAACAAAAAATAATTTATTTCTCATAGTTCTAGAGGCTGCAAGTCAAGATGCTAGTGTCATCTAGTTTGAGTAAGGACCCTTCCAGACTGCCTTCCTATTGTGTCTTTTTTTTTTTTTTTTTTTTTTTTTGCAGTACTGGGGATTGAACTCAGGGGCATTCTACCTCTGAGCTACACCCCCAGCCCTATTTTTTATTCTTTATTTTGAAACCGGGTCTCACTAAGTTGCGGAGTGCCTCACTAGGTAGCTGAGGCTGGCCGCGAACCCGGATCCTCCGGTCTCAGCCTCCCGAATGCTGGGATTACAAGCGTGCGCCACCATGCCCGGCTCCTATTGTGTCTTCATGCAGTGGAAAGAATGAGAACTCTCTAAGGTATCTTTTATAAGGTCACCAATCCCCATCATGAGGGTAATTACTTCCTGAAGGCCCTACCTCCTAATACCATTCCATTGAAGGTTGGGGTTCCAACATATGAATTTGGGGAAAGGGCATGAACATTCAGTCCATTGCAGGAAGGTTGAAGAGCTCCAGGGGGCAGAGCTCCAGCAGGCGCCTGAGAAGTGGCAGGGCTGCCCTGTGCCCACCCACCTGTGCTTGGCTCCTGTTCTCACTGCAGCTCCAGTGTAACTGGTTGCCTTCATTTTTCCCACAGTGCTCTGCACAGCAAAGGCAGTAAAGGGATGAAGGGAGTAACTTTTGGGAGGCTGGGATTAATCTGAGATTCCTAAAGGGAATAAGAGTGGAGTCTTCTACTCTGAAGAAATAATTTTGCATGTAACAGAGAATAAGCTACCCGATGTCCTCAGACCTTCCAGTTCATGCTTTTAAGATAGATCTCCTTGACAGCATAAAGTTTGCCCAGAGGATAACCAACGTGCTTAAAGAGGGTGTCAAAAGAAGAAAGGCTGTTGTCTACAAAGCTGCAACCTGTGGGGGAAGGAGTAGAATATTCTCTGTGCTTCAGAGGGGCCAAACAAGGAGAAAAGGGTGGAAGCTTCAGGGGATAGGTGTTCGTTCATAACAAGGAAGACTTTTTCCAGCCCTAAAGGCTTGCAATTGTGCCTCTCACCGTAACTTATTCCTTCGGTTTTCGGAATGATTGCAGAACTGCTAAGTTGGTAGGGACTACAGAGCCCAACTTCTTCCTTTCACAGTAAACAAAATTTAAGCCTGGAAATACTACGGGTACATCACTGGTCCTGGAGGTTAGAATATAGGCTTCTGCATGGAAGAGGGCATCTACTGAGAAGACCTTCAAAGTCTTTTCTAACTCCTGATACTGCACCTCCCCAAACCTATATAAGCCCACATTATAAGCCCAGTATTATGGTGGCTAAGTGCTGGCTTTGGTCTCATAATGGGGTAAAATCCAGGCTCCCCCATTTGCCAGCCATGTGACCTTGGGCTACCTGACTTCAAGCTATCTTGTCTTGCTTCTTTAGTCAGTGTTTACAATGGAGGTGGCATCTGAGCTAGCTCTAAAAGAATAGATATAATTTCATGTGATGGATAAATAGGAAGGAATCCTGGTAGCCAGGAAAATGGTATATGAAAGCTGGGTTTGGTGGTACACACTTGTAATCCCAGTACTTGGGAGGCTGAGACAGGAGGATCTGGGTTCGCAGCCAGCCTCAGCTACTAAGTGAGACTCTGCAACTTAGTGAGACCTTGATTCAAAGTAAAGAATAAAAAATAGGGCTGGGAGTGGAGCTCGGAGGTAGAATGCCCCTGGGTTCAATCCCCAGTACAAGAAAGGAAGGAAGGAAGGAAGGAAGGAAGGAAGGAAGGAAGGAAGGAAGGAAGGAAGGAAGGAAGGAAGGAAAAGAAGAGGTATATGAGAAGGCAAATTCGAAGGTATGGTATGCTCAGAGAAGTCCAGTGTGGTTTCCCTGGTGAGAGGACAGGAGCATGGAGGGTGTGGCTGAAGATGAGACTGCAGCCAATCTATAGTCATGTCAATCTAGTGGCGCAATATACTTCTATCTTGTCAACACTAGAGTGCCAACAACAATTGGGGAAACCGTGTTATAATTTTAGGGACTAAAAAAGTGCCCTTTGCCCCCAAATTGGCACTGATACTCATGGTGAATATAAACATCTTGTCCATACAGGGAACCCGCGAGCTGGAGAGACCACGAGATGGGTCTGGCTCCCTCCTCACATTCTTGACCAACAGCTGAAAGAACAAATAGGATGCACACCTTGGTCAATGCCAGGTACATGACTGCCACTTGTTAAGAAAATAGCCCATAGTCACTCATCCAGCCAATAACAATTTAATGAGCACCTACTATCTCTAGGCTCCGTGTTCTAGGCACTGTGTGGCAAGATCAAAAATAAAGTCTTTGCCCTTCGTCCTAGCAAAAGGAAGCATACAGTAAACACTGAAAACACTTAACAATTTCAGATAAAGTTAAAAAAGAAAATAGAAGAAGTGAAACGGGATAGAGAATAACAGAATAGGAAGGGTGCTAGTCAAGGAAGTGTGCTCTAAGGACATGACATTTTTGCTGACTGCAGAATGACGTGAAGGAGGTAACCATGCGAAGATCTAGGCAAGAGACTTCCAGACAGAGGAAGCGTCATGCCTGAGGCTCAAGTGAGTTCTGAGATTTGAGAAACAGGGAGAAGAGCAGTGTGGCTAGAGAGTTGTGATATAGGGCAAGTTGGAGAAAAATCACCAGAGAGGTAGACAAGGGCCAGGACTTTTAAGGTCTTTCAGGACACTGTAAGAAGTCTGGATTCTATTTTCTCTGTGTGTGTGTGTGTGTGTGTGTGTGTGTGTGTGTGTGTGTGTGTGTGTATGTATGTGTGTATGCACACGCACATGTGTGGTACTAAGGATTGAACCCCGGGATGTTCTGCCTCTGAACTGCATGCCCAGCCTTTCTTATTTTTTATTTTTACACAAGATCTCACTAAGTTGCAGAGGGCCTCACTAAGTTGTTGAGACTAACCTTGAATCTGCAATCCTCCTGTCTCAGCCTCCCAAGTACTGGGATTACAAGCATGTGCCACCATACCCAGCATCTGAATTGGTTGTTAGGAGAGATATTTGATATTATTTACCCTTAAAAGGACTGTGCAGGTAGAGCGGGCAACCCAGAGGAAGGAGGTGAGGTGGGAGGTATCAGTTGCCCAGGTGACAGGTGGAAAGCCCTCGTTCAGGTGGAAGCCATGGAGACAGTGAGGAGCAGTAGCACTGGGGAGATATTTTCCAGGAAAGATCACAGGGCTGATAATGGGCGGTTCATGGGCAAGGGGGCTCCGGAAGGTGAGAGCATGGCAAACGGTGATCTTAGTCAAGAAGGAGGGGAGGTTGAAAAAGGGCGAGTTTGGTGGAAAGGGCAGTAAGATCAAGAGTTCTATTTAGAGTGTTTTAATTTTGAGACACCTACTAGACATCTCGGAGAATTCCATTATGTGCATCCAGGAGTAGGAATCATCTTACTGTGGCTATTAAATTAGAATCAGCCTGACCTCGGGCAATAGAAAGCTAAATCATTCCTGAGTCTTGAGCTGTCACCAGCCCGAAGCTTGTGGGATGATCCCAGTGTAACGAGCAAGTTCTCTGGTATGCCTGCTCTGCCTGCACGTTCCCGCCTCTCTCCTCTCTCATCCCTCCTTCAAAGCACCGAGCTGGATGACTACGAAGAAAGCCTCCCACCAAATCAGAAATACGAGCTCTCCACCTAACAGCTGGGGCTGGACCCTGGATCACCAGAGATAATTTCTTGCTTTCAGAATCCTGAGGGAAAGGTTGTGGAGCAGGAGCCTGACCCGGAAAGGAGTCGTTGCTAAGCACATGGATGAGAGCCTCCCTGTAGCTGGACACCCCTTCTGCCTGTCGAGCACACTTGGAAGGCAGAATGGAAAATTACACTCCTCAGCCCTTTTAGAGAAAGTTTATGCAACTGGCCAGTGTGTTGTGGAAACGCCTGGGCTCACAGGAGAGAGAAAACATAAAACTGGAAACTGAGAGCAAGGGGGAAAAAATCATTAAAGAAAAACATAAAACCTGCACCACACCCTCAGCTACTCAATAAACCTGCCCCAATTCCCTCTTTCAACTCCCTTCTTTCTACGCCCTTCTGTCTTGCTTTCCTTTTCCTTCCTCCCTCCCTCCCTTCCTTCCTTTCTTCCAGCTACTTTGCATCTGTTTAATATTGGGTAGGGTGGGGGAGTCTTGTTTTACAGACTCCAGTTTTTCAAGTGTTTGCTGAGGAGCCAGTCGCATCCTCTTGTTATGTCAGACTCTACTTCTCAGTGCCATGAGGGACAGGCAGAGTTCCTCCAGTTTCCCTCCAGAAGCTGGCTGTGTGCACACTGTGTGCTTTTAAGAGGCTAATAAATGGCATCCAGGTCCCCACTGGCATTCTGAAGCAGTTCAGAGGTAGACACAGGAATGTGGAGGGTGGAGATCAAAACAGCACCTTCAGCACAGACACAAAGCTCTGTCCGAGGGCTTGGCTCCGTTCTGCCTACTAACCAGTGGCAGGTGCAGATGGAGGGGACAAGCTCCTCCAAGGAGACCATCCCTGGGGGACTTTCCTCATAGCTGAGCACAAGAGACACACCTTTACGAACGTCAGGCAGAGCTGGGGTGAGCAGAGTGACTCCAACCTAGCTTGATCTCCCCGACTCATCAATCATGCAAGACCTCCCCTGCCCTCCCCCACCCTCCTCCTCCTCTTCTTCCTCTTCCTCCTCCTTTGGGAAGAGTGGTATAAGGGTAAGGCAGAACTGGGAGCTCCTCCATGGAAGGATCCCCACACTGAAGGTACCATGAGCATGGGAAATAAGTGTTCTCCCCTCCTAGTGCCTCCTTCAGAAAGAGGCCCTAAGAGGCTGACTCTCAACACCCTTCCCAAAAGAATGGCATAACAGGCTGAATTGCAAGCATCGGAGGAAGAAACATCTGTGGAAGTTTGGGAGCAGGTGCCACCTCCTCTTGTGGTAAAGCTGGTCCTCTGACCTTGTCTCATTGTCCTCATACCCGTTGTATATCATCAGTCTCAGAAACCACTCAGGAGGCACTAAAAGGCATTTAAATTGAACTCGATCCTTTCCTCTCAAAACTCTCACCACGCCAGGCGTGGTGGCGCACGCTTGTAATCCCAGCATTCGGGAGGCTGAGACTGGAGGATCCGAGTTCGAGGCTAGCCTCAGCTACCTAGTGAGGCATTCCGCAACTTAGTGAGACTCGGTTTCAAAATAAAGAATAAAAAATAGGGCTGGGGGTGTAGCTCGGAGGTAGAATGCCCCTGAGTTCAATCCCCAGTACTGCAAAAAACAATGTGCTACGATTTGAAGTCCAAACCCAGGCTGGTATGAGAGTCTGCTAATTTCACCCCAATATTCATTTTCAGTTTGCTTTTTAAAAATACATCCCCCATCTGAGTTTTATGTGAGCATCAGTCTTCTGAGCTAGAGACTACATTTCCCAGCTTCCCATTTGGTTACTTTCCAGCTAATGGGATGTGAGGAAAAGCCATGTGGGTGGCGACATCTGGATTGTCTCCTTGAAGGAAAACTACCTGCCTTCAATATCCTCTGCCTTGTGTCCGTGGTGAGAACGGAAATGTGGTAGAGGAGAACCTGCAGACAACACCTCAGGAGACAGCAGCATAACAAGCTGGCAGGAATGTAGGCTGCTGTGTGACCTTGTGGAACAGAGCCAACTCCCTCCCTGCACCACAACTGGGCAGTTACATGACTTAGAAATCCTCTACCTTGGTTTCTGTTAAGGTGGCCAAATGGACGTACTAGTACTGGTACACAAGGATCTGTGACTTTTGCTCACCATTATCCTATATCCCACTCTAGCTCTGCATGAATCTGCAGATATTCTCCTGAATTGGCCTCACCCATCCTTGTGCTGTGCCCTTGGCAGGGTTGTACTGGGAAGGTCCTGCTGTCCTCATCTCTTCATCTATCCAAGCTTACCCATCCATCAATGTGCAGTTCACACTCATGTCATTCATTCAACAAATATTTACTAAGCACCTACTGTGTCAGGTACTGCATGATTCTTGACTATAAGGCAGCTATTACTAAAAAGTCAGCTGTTACAGGCAGCTCACCCATCTCTATTTGGACTTCCTACTGTGGGCTCTGCCCACTAGATCATATTCCTGGGCACCGACTATATCCAAATAAGGACTGAAAGCATTTCCTATATAAAGAATTTGACTGGGATTTGTCCCAAGCCTTGAAAGTAACCTCTAAATTCTTCAAAGTTCCCAAGAGACAGGTGTGACTTTGTTACTCATGGTGGTTTCCTGATGGTGGTTTATGCTAATGAAGTGACTGGATGGGCTTCTAGATAGCTTTGATAACAAGATGTTTTAGGATTGGGGCTGGCCATATGAAAGACCAACCATGTGATTAGAGGTTTAGTGCTTTGAGCCACATGATAGCCCAGCCTCTGGGGAGAGAAGAGCGGCTGAAGGTTGAGTTCAATCATGTAGCCAATGATTTAATGAATCATGCTTACATAATGAGACCCAGATAAAACCTCCAGACACTGAGGCTCTGATGTGCTTCCCTGGTAATGGTATTCTGACACTGCATACATAGAAGTGCTGAGAGGAGGCTACATCTTGTCTCTACCAGGGAGGACATAGAAGCTTTTTGTCTAGGATGCTCCCAGACTTTGCCCTATGTGTCTCCTTTTTGGGGGGCTGTTTCTAGTTTATATCCTTTACGCCATTTTTAAAAAAGAAAAACTATGGTCATAAATATAGCATTTTCTGAGTTCTCTGAGTCCTTCTAGCAAATTATCAACACTGACCCCAAATGTGTAATAAATTGGTCAGAAGTAAGTATGGCCTGAACTTGCAGCTGGTGTCTGAAGCAAGAGGGGTCTTGTAGATCACTGTGCCTATAACCTGTACAGTATGGCTTAACTCTGGGTAGTTAGTGTCAGCTGTCATGGCAATATTCTTCCTGCTTGGGCTAGGATTTGGATTTCCAGATTGTTTCATTCATTTAATCAGCTTTTTCTAGGACTGTAAGGGTAAACTTGATCCCTATTCTTTCTATTACATTTTGGTAAATCTCCACAGGGTGGGTTGCTCTTTTACAAGGCATATCTAGATAATAATTACCTCTGCTTCCTCAAGAGAGGCTGTGATTCTTGAAATATTTAACGTGGTAGTTGATAGCACTCATATCTCTGATCAACAGCTCAAAGAATGCCGCAGTTCATTTTATTAAGTAGACATCTAGTCTCAACCTCCAACCCAGAACTCTGAGAGGGTGGAAATTTGCCATATCTAGCAGGTGGAATTATCGGTAGGTGCTTGGTTAATGCCTAGTAGGTCAATTTGATAATGTTTCTCTTTTTTATTAAGAACTAACATTCTTTTGTTGGTCCATATCACCAACATTCCATGCCTGGGATATTATACTGTAACAGAAGTCAACAACCCTCCTCCAGGCTCCATAAGGATAAGTGGGTGGGAGATTATATGGCACCTGTAGGGCTGGGGAAATTATCTGAAGTTTCCATAAGCAGAATCACAGGGAAGACCTCTTTGCCCTTTGTTAATTGAAAATAAACTGCTCTCCTATGGAGAGGGCCTCGACCCTCTGAGGGCTGCCATGGAAACTAGCTCACTAGAGGCTTCAGCAACTGCTCAGACATTTAATTTCACCCACAGTAAAATGCAACTCAGAAGTGCTCATGATATATATATATATATATATATATATATATATATATATATATATATATATATATAACATTTATTAGCAGGAGACTATACATGTATTTTGCCAGGTACAGGCCTCACTCTCTTTCTCTTTGAGGACACCCAGCTGGAATGTCCAGAGGGAAAGACATCTAAGGACCATCATCACAAGCTAGCTGTGAAGACTGACCAAGAAAACCATGGGCCACACCTGCAGGGAGGGGAAAAGAGGCTAAATTTCTTGAGAAGCCATAGCTTCTGCCCTTCCAAGAAATGGAGAAGCTGAAATCAGGATAGGGTGACCAGAGAACTCCCCCAAAAAACTTACCTCTAACCCATCTTCTGCTGTGGTCACAAAACCACCTTCCACTGATGCAGAAATTTTAGGACCATTGGCCCCAGACAAAAGAAGATAATTATATTTCCAATTCAAAAGGAAAAACAAAGGACATTATTAGTAAAGAGGGAGAGGGAGGGCTCTCTTTGAAGAGGAAAGCAGAGCTTGGCATATTTTATAGTCTCTCTTCCTAGCTCTAATATTATAGCATTCAGAATGAGAAGAAAAATGAGAAATTATTCGTCTAACATTTTAACATTGCCAGGGGAGAAATTAGATCCAACAGTGTGAATGAGCGATGTATCTATAGTAGCTAGTGACACAGCCAGACCCAGAGCCCAGGCCCCCGACTTACCTCCTGCACTCACAGCTCACCAACCCTGCAAGTTCTACTGAGTCTCACGCTGCCATCCTTTCCCTGGCCAGTGCTGCCACATGAGCATCACCTTGGTCCAAGATGAGAGAAGAACAAGGTCGGTCCTGTGCCTTGGCAAGCATGTCTTTATCCTTCCAACAACCTAGGAGGAGAGTGATGAGTCCAGCTGCATAGATGGAGATTGAGAGGAGTCACACAATTGACAAGAGACAGAACCAGGACTCAGACCTCTCATTCGTCTGACTCCAGGTCCATGTTCAGAACCCCATCACTATCCTGACTCCAGAGACTCTGTTGATGACCTCTAGTTGGACCCTGTGGGCTTATTCTCTTCCCATTTCAAACCATCCTGCACTCTGAAGCCAGATTAATCTTCCTTAAACTTGCTTTCAACTACGTCACTGCCAACCCTTGCTTGTCATGGAGAATGTCCACGATCTGGTCCCATTGACATCGGCTTTGTCTCCCTCGGCTCATACTTGCTGCTCTGAGGTTTTTACATGCCTCGTTTCCCTCCCCAAGCATGTTTTCCTCCTGTCTTTTTTTCTCCCTCAAAACTTCAACAGTTGTTTCTTTATTTCCATAATGCTAACTGAATGTCTGTTAATTCCTCAACAGTTTTTATTGCCAAAAAGTAACATAGCTCAGTGGACAAAATACAGACTGGAACAAGCTGCCGGTTTGAATCCTGACTCCACCACAAGGTGATGAGACCTTGAGCAAGTTTCTCAACCCTTCTGTGCTTCGATTTCCCAAAACATAAAATAAGAATAACTATAGCTTCTATTTAGGAGGTGGTTGAGAGGATTAAATTAGCTACATGTATAAAATACTTGATATAGTGCAAGGAATAGAGTAATAACTCAATAAACATGAGCTAGTCCTAGCCGTAATTGTAGGTACCCAGCACTGGTATAGCTGCTGGTATACAGAGATGAGTAAGTGATAATCATCCCATTTTTTCCCCAGTCTAGTAAGCAAGATGAGCACATCAGCCAATAACTACAGCCCAGTATTCTAAGTACCATTATAAAGGCAGGTGTCATCTCAGAAAGCCAAGAATTGTATGTTTTCTCTCATATGTGGAAGCTAGAAAGAAAATAGGAAACAGAAGAGACTTTAAATAATGCAGAGAGAGACATGTAGAATAGTAGAAAGGGATTGGGGGAAGGAGTTAAGGCGGAGAAAAAGAAGAATTGAATAAAGAAGCGGTTCAAAGAATGCATTGGCAATATGTAAAGGTATGACTACCAATCTCACTAACACGTATGTGTAGGGGGGATAGGGTGGGATGTGACAGGAAATATACCAAGAGCCTTGTGTAAGAATGTTTTACCACATTGAACCTCAGTATGATATAAAATTGCAATGCAGTAATAAAATTATTGTATTATTTTGTTATTGCAGGGGATAAGGTAGTCAATGCCTGGGGTAGGTGAGGTTTTAGCAAAGAAATGTGTCATCTCAAACATAAAGAATCATAGGTGTTCTTCCTAGAGGCATCCAAGTAGACATGGTGCTCTCATGCAGGGGTTGCCAGGACACCCAGAGACCGGAACTCAGTGCCTGTGTGAGGTGAAGCTGGAAAAGTAAGCTGAGAAAACCACATTTCAACCACAGCGGTATCTCAGTGATAGAGGTAAATAAAAAATAGTTGGGGACTCGTCAGTGAAAATAACTAACACCTACGTTACCAGGAAGGAAATTCGTCTCTTCAGGAATATTCACCCAGACAAATATGTAAAACAAAGAGATTTAAACAAACTAAATGTTCTAGTTCCCAGAGAAGGAAGCTCCCCCCATCTCCAAGAACAGTTTCTCCAAGCAGTTTCCTAAGACAGATCACATACACACAAAACTGAAAGCTGGTAGGAACTTTTCTGAAAGCCTGTGTGAAATGGGACACTAATTTCTTTCTCAGGAAACACAATCCTTAATGAGAGATTGAATGGGAGAGTCATTCCTTGAGTATCTCACCTTCTTTACCCTGGTCTAGTTTCACAGATGTCTGTTTACACACACACACACACACACACACACACACACACAGCTGGACACCGTGAAGTGTCCAAAACAACTCTGACAACCCAGGACATCCTGAAGTACCAGGATACACAGAATCGCAATGAGAATTCAGGATGGAGCGAACATCCAAGTCCACCTGGGCTCCTGGAACCCAGCCCGCATCTGCCAGCACAAGGCTTCCTGTGCTTCCTGCTTCCTGTTTCCTTTCAGTTATGCCTTCGAATATCTCTGTGTGTCCACCAGAACAGCAGCTATGCTGCAGATTCCAAGAACTAAGATTTCAAAGGCAAGGGGTCTCACGTGTGCCCCACCCTACTCCCACGTTCCCGCCAGTGTTTATATCAGCTCTTCACAAGTGGAGAGGAAAGGCCTCCGTGCATGGCTCCTGCTCACATCGTGGTGGGGTTAATCAAGGTTCTCTGTGCAACCTCACCACCATCTGTTCTCTCTGCCTTCTGTCAGAGACTTGGCAGGGAGATGCACCCCGCTTCTCATCCTCACTCAAAGACAGAGAGGTTTTTCATACCTGCTCAGGAACCTGTGCAAGTGGCGATTCAAAAGAGCATCCTGGGACACAAACACAAAGACAAGCGGCGAGGATGCCAAGCTGCGGATTCTAACCAGCTCCCGCCGCAGTATCCCAGGGGTGGCCTTTAGACAGCAAGGCTCCGTTTCCTTCTGTTCTTTACAGGTTAAACCCTGTCAAATTTGACCCAACTCCAACCCAAACTTCTGTTGAACAAAATGATTGTTTTCTAAGCTCTGACTGGTGACAAACTTATTTGGAGATGTATTCACTATCACAGTATAACATGAAATCTTTAAGAGCGGGGCTGGGGACTGAATTTGCCTCTCCATCTTAGTCTCTTCCTCCTCCTCCTCCTCCTCCTCTTCCTCCTCTTCCTCCTCCTCTTCCTCCTCCTCCTCCTCCTCTTCTCTTCCTCCTCCCTTTGTTCTCAGCTCTTTCTTTCCAGTTTTTAGCCTTTGTGAAGTTCACTTTTCAGGCGTCATTTCTGCTTGTTTTTTAGATATTTTTTCACTTCTCCCTACCTTCAACCTCACCTGTTAAGCTTCCCTCCCTCTTTTGCTTCTTTGTGTCTCTCTTCTCTTTTACCTTCCTCCTGTCTTCCTGTCTTTTCTGAATCTTAATGTGAAGGGGAGCTACAATCCTGAAGACAGGGAAATATTCAAGAATGTTGGCAGCAGCTGCTGCCCAGGCACGCACACAACAGAATGGACCCAGCAGTGGGGCTGGAGCAAGACCAGAGGGCCCCTGCTTTGCCACTGATGAGGGGAGGTCGGGAGGTCTGGGGAATGGAAAGGGACTTGGGAGCAGGCACATGACAAAGCCCTGAGAAGGCTCATGGCAGTGGCTAATTACTAAGCAGTACAGGAATATTTCCATCTTTTAATAATCAAAATGCCTATATATGAATATGCAGATTGAGAAAAAGAAAAACAGGCCCCAGCATCCAAGAATTCACCTAGTTCTGTCAGCAAGGACTTGGGGTTGCCAGGAGCTGGTCCTGGCACTCATCTCTGAGCCTTATGGAACGAACAATTTCATAGAACACCAACATCAGACCTGGCCACCGTGTGACTGACAAATCAAAACAGAAACACCACTCTATAGTAACATACAAGCATGAATTAAAACATTTACATTGTCCAAAGCACAAAAATGCCCAAATGTTCCCCCATCATACTGAGTTACTATTGCCTCTTTACCAATCACAGCCACATTCTTATTCATTCCAATCTCCATACAGGGAAGGCTGTTTAAGATAACCCAGAGAATTCTCCTACTTCCTCACAGTATCCAATCCAGATCTTCAAGGGATCCAATCCTGATTTCTTTATTCCCTTCCATTACCAAACATAAGCCAAAATCATATAATAAGTCTGCCTTAGACAGTTTTCTGTTGCTATAACTGACTACCCCTGATTAGACAGTTTATAAAGAATAAAGGTTCATGATCTGGAGTATGGTGCCAGCATCTGCTCAGCATCTGTTGCAGGCTTCCTTGCTGGGTCATGGCATGACAGGGAGCATTACAAAGCTTGCTAGCTCAGGTTTCTCTTCCTATGCTTACAAAACCTCCAAAGCAATCATGGGTGCCCACACTCATGACCTCATCTAATCCTAATTATCTCCCAGAGGCCCCACCTCCCAATGCCAATGCCATTACCAGATGACTTTGAGGATTAAGTTTCTAATATGTGGATTCTGCAGTACATACCCAAACCACAACAAGGGTCTCCGGAACATCCTTTTACAGAGGCTCCCTGCATTTCCACATGATGTGTGGAATACTTTTACAACAAGCAATAAACCCAACTTGTTCAACCACAGGTGTGTTCCTGGTGGACTTTGGCTAGAGGCCCTTGACAAAATATGAATTTTTGCCCCACCCAAAGCCTTAAGATTACCTTGAGGAAGGGATTTCTGGCAAAGAGGAACTTAGCCTCTGATAAGAACTGACTACCAAGTAAGCTCACCCATGAGGGAGAGAAGGGTGGGGCCTGTTCCCCACTTATCCCCTGTCTAGATTTTAATTCTAGAAAACTCCGAAGAGGGGAGTATGACAAAGAGGGAAGTCTTCAATGACAAGCACAATCTAGACCTAGCAGGTGAGATCCTGAGCTACCTGGGGAGCTCTGCCTGAGGACAACAGGGAGGAAAGAGCACAGTGTGGTAAAGATGAATCTCTTCACCTGCCCACCTGGGACAATTTCATATGCATTCTGGGATGATTCCAGAGCATCTGTGTTATTGGTGCATACATGCCTTCCCACAGAATTGGATCACAGATGTAAGAAAAAGGGACAAATACAGGTGAACAAACATGACCCTTTTTCCTCCCCAAGGCTCAGTTTTGGAGCATGGAATGGAGCTCCAGTAGGCATTATTTCCCCCCTCATAATTGCCTTCAACTAACATGAGCAGAAACGCTTAGAACAAACAGAAAACTAGCCACTCCATCAATGCTTGTATCAAGAGATAGGACCAACACCTGCCCTTCAGAACACCTTGACTTTCAGAGAAGCACTAGGCTTCCAAGAATCTTGTTGGTGACACTGTATGTCCAAATTCATATAACAATGAGCCTTCTTACAGAGCAGTTCTTTCCTGCTTTCAGACACTTGAGTGAAATATGTTGTTTCAGAAAGATGCATAATTGCCAGATAACAAATTAGCCACAAACCAAAACTGAGGATTGCTCCTAAATTATTCAAGATGCCGAAAAAAAATACATACACACAACAGATCAATTAAAGGAGTCAAATACATACCCTGCGGTTTTGAGACAATTAGGTGAAAAACATTCTTCAATTGAACACTAACCATTATTTCTCTCACCAAGGGGTATCAGAAAACTTGGAAAATTAAAAGTGGTTCCATATCACCAGCCCACAGAGTAGAAAGCATCCTTGTGAACATTGGATATTAGTAAACAATTACAAAATCTAATAGAATCACAGAATAAATGCAAACCTGTAGGAACCAACATCGTTAATATGAAACAATGATTATCTCCATGGGCAAGCATATCCTTGACAGGGGAGCTGCTACAGGATTCAAAGTTCTCACAGTGACACAGCTAGCACCTGGGAAGGCCAGGGCAGGGATGGCACTGTGTCCCTCCAGCCCTATGGTCCATTGCGTGGAACTGTTTAATCTAAGAGAACAAGGCAGCTGGCAAAGGTTGGGACAAAATTTCAGCATGCTAAGGAGTCATTGTCTCTGGGCTCATTTAAAAAGATACAATAACTGGGGCAACTGAGCTGTTATAACAAAGAAACTTCAATTTTCTAGGGTCTTGCTAAAATAAAGATGTTCTCATTCAAGTAACATCCCAGTGTGGGCGTTTGGGTCGGTGGTGAGTTTTCTTCCCCAGTTCTCTGACTTGTTCAGTCACTAGAATCACCTGGGGAGCATTTAAAACACCTGCTGCCCAGACCACACCCAGGCCATTTTAACTAGCATCTCTGAGAGTGGGGCCTGATTAGGGCCTTTTAAAAAATCTCCAGGTGATTCAATGAGCAGCCAAGTTTGCGGCCAGTCACCAGATCCCACAAAGTCCTCCACTTAGAGATGGTAGAAAAAGAAACAGGCAACACCCACTGTACAGAGCCCCAGCCCAGAAATGAGCATCACTGTGCTCACATTTCATTGCTGAGAACTTGTAGACAACTGGAGAGAGAAAATGTAACCCCTGCCTGGGTTGCCCCTCCCTGTCACACCCCTACAACACAGAAGGGAGAGTGCACATTCTGATGGGCAGCTAATCATCTTGATAGAAGGGCTAAGGGGACAAACAGGAGACAAGAGGTGAAGAGTGACAGAAGTAGAAAGGACTGTGGCCCCCTCGCTCCACCTGGTGCCATCGCTCGTCTGGGAATCTGAACTCCAACCTCTGTCCAGCTTTCCTCTTCTCCTGTGCCGGACATACTTCGCCAGAGTTTTGTTTGGGCGTTCTGTTTGGTTTTTATGGCTTTCCAAGAGCATGAGCTCACTGATCAGATCACTGTCACTGAAACGGCCATCTAATAGAAAGCAAAATGCCAGGAGACATTCTTATCTCACCGGCTCAGTTGAAGGACCTTGAAAATTCAAGACCATATTACATGATCCTACACAACCATTTCCTCTCTCCACCAAGTGAAAGGCATGGTTTTCTGGGTTAGTTGGTACTTTGGGTACACTTGAATACTCCACGCTGAGAGTACAGATGTGAAAGGTAAACAGTAAAGAAAGTAGAGAACTTCAGCAGCCAAAGGGAATGCTGGTAGAGCCCTGGTGGCTGGGAAACATAACAACCTCTGTGTTTAAAGCCAAAGAGGAGCCCATCTTCTGCCTGTCTCCAGTCCAGAAGTTACTCTTCTTACCAAAATAAGCCAATGTGAGAGTCTCTGCCCAATGTCATGATAGGGAAGAAAAAGCTGGGGCAGAACCCAGAGGCAGTGGTCTGAGCACAACTGCCCAGGAAAGCAATGAGAACAGGCCCATAAGCCTTAGAAAAAGGGCCCCTTCTGACAGCTGCGGTCAGCAGGAAGCAGATGTCTTTGCTGCTGAGCTTGTCGAAGGACATCAGCCTCCTTTAAATACCACTAACATGGACTCCACGCTGAAATTGAATTCGGAGCAATGGTAGAGGGAGACTGAAGATTCTCTACACATGCAAACAAGGGCCAGGCACCACCAATCAATAGTCTCAAGAGATCTGGGACAAGAACAATACAGGCCACAAGAGAGAGAAGCGGCAGGATGAGGATGGTGTGCGCAAAGATCAGACCAGGATGCTGACAATCCCGTGGCCACACTTTGCTGAGAGTTTCACCAAGAGGTCAGAAAGGGGAAATTAATCTCCCAATGCTGCTGGGTGGTGTCTGTGATTGTTGTCAGTAATCAAACTGGCTCACCCCTGAGTGATCTGCATAATGTCTTGATTTCATAGTGGGAGTTCAGTCATGCCCAGCATATCCGGTATATCCCAGCATATCCATTACGTGGTATGGTATGGTATGGTATGGTATGGTATGGTATGGTATGGTATGGTATGATATAGTATGATATCGGGGTATGGTATGGTGGTAAGGTATAATATCCCTCCCAAGCACTAATACAGATACTTAACCTAGAAGTACCCCTGCTAGACTTATCCTTTTAGGATCCCAGCATCCACAATGAAGCGTCTGCACAAGCAGTTTCTCCACAGTGAGTGTGGCTGTCAATAGCATCTGAAGAAGAGGAGGGAGCAGGAGAAGAAAATGGAGATGAAGATGAAAGGCATGCAGGGCAGGAGGAAGAGGAGAGAAAAAGAAAGACACAGTTCTGGCAGGAAATATACTGAAAATAATAGAGTCAAGCATACAGAAAGCATAGGATTCAGTGCAGGCTCTGGCAAAAACTAATTTTTGTGACCTTGGACAGGTCTGTTATCTTTGGACTTCAGTGTCTTCCTATAAAATGAGAATGTTAGACTAGAAAATCCTTAAGGCCCTTCCAACTCTAATATTCCATTCCATGGTGAAGATGGTTGTAGAAAATATAATTTACCTAAAATTAATTTGGTGTCTTCTAAAAGAGAGAACTTTCTATAAATCTCTAGTCATCTCTAAATTGCTTATCCGAAAGGACTCAGTCTACAGATTATACAGGCCCCTACTCCCCCCCCCCAATCTTTCTGTTTCTGCTGCCCCTAGTCATTATCCTGATCATTAAGGCTGCCATTAGATTAACAGCAGGAGAAGAAGGAAAATGATTAAAATTCAATCATTTGAGTTTCCTTACTTAGTAGAGAGCACACCCTGAACAACGACATGTCAGTAGGTACCACAGGGACTTAATGCATCAAAGAGGAAAAGGAAAAGCCGTAAGGAACTATCATCACTGCTTGACACATCCATGATTTGCTGCTCTGTCCTTGGCATGGAAGGAGAATGAGTACACAAGGACCATCTTCTCTTGCTTTCTGCTGAGGAGACCCACGAATTTGTGTGAGCATTAAATGATTTCTCAGTAATTCCGATCTGATGTACTATGTGTGCTGTTTCACATTACACATAAAAAGGGAGCAGTAATTGTGTGACTCTGGCCATGCCACAAGTACCAACATAGGCCTTTTCATAGTTCTACTTACATTCTTCACTGTATAGCCAAAGGTGGCCCAGGACAACAAAGGACAATGTGAAACAGAGACCTGTTGTATCTCACAAGCCGGGCCTCTATTTGGTCATTAGATTATCAAGGATAAACTAAGTTAACCTTACAAATATCAGAAAAGGTTTAGAAATCCAAAGAACAAGAAGTTTCTTGAAGAAGAAGAAGAAGAAGAAGAAGAAGAAGAAGAAGAAGAAGAAGAAGAAGAAGAAGAAGAAGAAGGAGGAGGAGGAGGAGAAGGTTTCTTTCTCTTTCCTGTAACGCTCCAGGAATCTAGGCTGATAGTTGTTCTATCATCTTCAGAAGGCAGATACCAAGACCTCTCTGGGAACAGAGTTCACTTGCAGAACCCACCAGGGAGGTTTCTAGGGGCCTGGCCTGACAGTTGGATGTATTGTTTCCACTCATTCCACTGGAGAGGATTCTGGCATGGGTTACACCTAAATGCACAAAGGTCTCCTTATAACATCACACTCAACACTATTCATTATTCACTATCGAGTGGCATTCTGGCTTGGACACCACCAAATTGTTGAAATGTGTCCATTTATTCACAACAAAACAGAAGTAGATTGATAGTCCACAAACCAGGATTCACATCCCACTGCTAGGCTACTTCATTCTGGCATCAGCTTCCCAAGTATGTATTGAGCTTGCGCTCTGTGCCAATTACCATGCCAGGGGCTGGATATGAAGACTTAGCATTAAGTCCTTGACCTCACTTTCAGCTAGAGCAATAGGTAATAGAAAAGAAAACAAACTAAATAACTACAGAATGTGAAAAGCATATTGTATTCACCTCCTGGTACTTCCATTTTCTTACTTATCAAATATGCATTATATGATTCACACATCAAAGGTATCTGAGGTTGCTTTATAAGTATATAGACCTGGATGAAGTATTACTTTATTCATTCAATGATGATTTGCTAAACTCTGACCTCACACCTGGGAGCATGGAATTCAGTTATTAACAGATTTAAAAGAAAAAAAAATACTTGTTAGGAAGCAGCCTCACCTGGTGCTGTGGATTGAATTGTATGTTCCAGAAAATATTTGTTGAAGTCCTAATGCTGATCACCTCAAAAGTTGACCTTATTTGGAAATGAGTTCTTTGTAGATAGAGTCAAATTAAAACAAGATCTTTAGGGTGGGCCCTAATCCATTATGACTGGTAGACTTAGAAAAAGAACTTTTAAAAATCAACAGGCGCACAGAGAGAAAGCCAGGCAAAGATGAAGTTGTCTTGTGATGCATCTATAAGCCAAAGATTTCAGGAAACCACTAGAAGCTTAGAGCGGCATAGAACAGATTATCCCAAGATGTCTACAGAAGGCACCGAATCTGCCAGCCACCTTGGCCTCAGACCTTGATCTCAGAACTGTGAGAGAATAGCTTTCTACTCCTTAAGGCACTTGGGCCTTTGTTCAGGCAGCCCATCAAACTGATATACCTGGGAACCAAAAGCCAGGACAGAAACACCAAGAAGTTAGGCAGTTCTACACAGTTCTTCAGATCTGTCCTTGATGGATGGATCCTAGGGTTCAAGGCCATCCATTCAATGGAAAAACTCTGAAAATAAGGGTCATTTTCATTCAGATGCCCATTTCTTTTCTTTTCTCTTCTTTTTCCTTCTTCCTTTCTTTCTTTCTTTTTTTTTCTTTCTTTTGTTAGCATTTGCTGAAATGTGGAGGTCGTAAAGTGGATATAAGGCCATCATTAACATCATTATTAACAATTCACTTATACAAATCTTAGCAAGAATTAGACTTTAATGTTTCCTTACACCTAGTGTAGTGTGCCAGCTACACCCAGCTAATTCAGGGCGACAAAACTGGTTAAGCCCATGTATGATTTATTTTTGCTCCTATAGGAAGTTGACACTTTATTCATTAAACTACTCCCTTTAACACATTTCTAAATCATTGCTTTCCATTCTGATCCGGTCTAGTTTTCATTTCAGAGTTTCAGCTAGAATGGCTTTCATAATGAATTCTTTTTTACCTGACAAGGGAAGTTAAAACCTCCCCCTCCTGAACATTTAAAAGGGAAATTTGGGCCCTTTTTTTGTCAGGCTGTTTATCATATCTTGCAAATACTCAAATCCATTTCCTTTGGAAAAGGTTTGTCTTTCTATGACAGGCATATAAAAAGGTTTTATTACAGTACTCTATTCATTGGAGCTGCTCTGCCTGAAGATAAAAAGAAATTCATTTTCTGGATTTTCCTTGAATGTCAGCTCTATGGTTTCCTTCCATTATCAAAGTTCTTAACTCAAGAAGAATGGAGGGGAGGGAGAATTCAGCTGATATACAATATCAAGCTCCAGTTTAGGTTAACATAAATATCAAAAATTCAAAAATATAATCTGAATTTAAAAAGAAGTTATATGTAAAGACAGAAAAAAGTCTCTATAGTTATTAATAGAAAGCAATCACTGTATTGTTGAAATATACTATACTGCATGGCTCTACAATCTTCTGAAAAATCACATCAGAGTCATTCCCTACATAAGTCTGATCTGCCAGTTACTATATGGAGCAATGCTTCTTGGGCTTTGTTATGCATGTAAATCACCTGGAAACTGAGTAAAATGCAGATGTGCATTCAGTAGGTCTGGGCTGGGGCCTGAGACTCTGCATTTCTAACAAGCTCCCTGGTGGGGTGGATGCTACTGAGGAGCAACACAACTGAGTAGAGAGCTAAAACTGCCAAGGCAGTGTGTTCCAGACCTGAATGGAAACTTGGCTTTACCCTAAGCTGGGTCTATCTGAATATCAATCTAGAAACTGCAGGAGAGGCTGGGGCCCCAATTTCACACTAATTTGCATTCACTCCTGGGATTCACTATGGTCTGGGCAATCTCGAAGGGCCAGTGAGGAGTCCATGTCTGATTCTGACCCCAACCAGATGCAGAGGCTCATATCTGAAAAGTAAAAGGAGCTGCATGCAGGTAGAACTCCAGAAGACAGAGAGCCAGGCAGGGGAGAAGGAGCAAGCAGCACACCTGGCTTATGTGCAGGAAAACCTGCAGAGGGGCCAGGCACCAAGGCCACTCAAGGTTTGCAATTTGGGAAGCATCAGGAGACAGCAATGATCTGCTGCCCTCAAACCCTAAACATTGACAAGAGAATAGAAAGTGGAAACAGATACAGTCCCAGAGACCCCCAGAAAGAACTTGGTGGAAATTTGGATGGGGCTGGAGATCGCTCATGGCATAGCTGGAGACCTGAGCAGAGGAATTTGAGTTTCCTTATTCATGTAAACTCAGGAGGCTTAAGGAAATTTGGATTATACTTACTAATAGTCACTGAGGGCTCTGGGCAATGAAGTACAAAGGAATGGTTGCAAGTCTATCTCTGTGACCAGGAAAGCAACTCAAATACAAATAGCTAGTTTCAAAGAGTGAGTCGATTTTACATCTTTCATCAGTAACAGACTGCTCTCATTTCCTAAGTCAGTGAGGTGCTGGATCCCAGGGCATAATATTACGTAGGGATACAAGAAATAGGGAGTGTGGAAAGGAACCATTGGCTCGTTATCTGTAGCATCATATTTGAGGAGTAGCTGGGGGAAAGCTCACGGAGTGCTGTGTGCATGTAGGTCACTATCACTGTGAACTAACTACATTATGATGTGAGTCTATAATGTACCAATAAAAGTATTTTAAAAAATTTTTTGAAGAGTAAAGTGAGGTCTCATCTGGGATAAATTATAGAAATCAGCCTTCTCTATTCCTTGCTAAGTCAAAGTGCACATCCACTAACCTTCTGTCCCTGAACCTGGTTACCTGGGTGCAAAGTCTGAGCTTCTTTGTAGCCTGGAAGCTTTGAGCAACTTTTGCATCCCATCGCTTGCTGTTCCTCTTTTCTCACCAGAAAAAGATGAAGGATTACATTGGTAACAGGAATTGAGTGATGTAGAAAAACCCCAAATCACCTCCTTCTGTTTCTTTATTATAACAAACAAAAAGATAATATTGTATGTCCATCCACCTTTAGCCACTGGCAAGAACCAAAACGTGTCCTACTCCATAGCCCTGGAGGACTGTTGGAGCAGTGAGATGCTCAGAACAGTGACTCGCAGGACCTTGCCAAAGGTGGGGTGGGCATTAGTGTCTACAGGAGGCAGGTCCATAATTTCAGTGCTACCCCTGGGTAACACCTCTGGGTGAGAGAAATCACATATTCTAGCATGGCATGAGCATACTCATAATCAGTGACGTGAAACTCCAGGGTTAACCTTTATGAAAATGGGAATGTGTTCCTCGCCAGTATGTTTAGTCTCTCTGGTGGTCAGCTGTAGTGGTCAGCCAGCTGAACCTCACCACCATCACCAATCCTAGCTCTTTTATAATAATTATGTGACCTCAATGACCTCTTCTGTAAATAGGAACACAACAGCACCAACTTCATAGTGCTGTTGCAAAAATCAGTGAACAGTGCACAAAAGAGACTTAGCACAGTGCCTGGCATATAACAGGTGCTGAATAAATATTTGCTGCTGTTATCATTTTTTCCTTCCTTCTACTTCTAGGAGCCAGGGCAGTGTAGTGGTTGGAAGCGTAGGCCCAAGAGTCAGGTTGCCTGGGTGTGTAATCCTATCTTTACTGCTATTAGCAAATTATTTAACTGCTTTGTACAACTGCTTATTGATACTATTTAAAGCACACCACCTAGAACATTCTTTGTCCCACACACACTAAAATTTTCTTCCATGATACCTAAAATACCAATCTTGGAAGTTTTGCTGTTTTGAATTCAATCTTTGCTGTTTCCATGAGTCTTCTTGTGAAATTATAATATCGAATCTCAGTAGCAGGTTGGTTAAAACAATGCATAAAGTCTTAACGAGAAATAACGTGGAGAATGGACCAAAAGGTAAGGTGTTTATGACAGAAAGCAGAGGCAGAAACAGGGCTGGAGCAGAAGGGATTGTTTTATTTAAAAAGGGAAGATAAGGTCTTTGAGTAAACAAGGTATAGCATGGAGGCCTGGGTTACAGAAGACAGGCCACAAGGAAAGGAAAGTTGGAAAGGATTTGCAATACATCTCGCCCATTTCACGGCCCTGCTGAGCTCCAGCAGAGTGGTGTGTCTTCAGCAGAATAATAATTGGATAAACTAATTCTCATTTCAGTGTGTAATCTGGCTAATGTGTTGCCCCCCACTGTCTTACCCCTCATCCGCTTCCCCTTCTCCTTCTCTACCCAGTGAACTTCTGCCTAAAACAATCAAAATGTGCACTTTAAAAGTATATCAACATGGGAATCAGGTACTGCAGCCAAAGATCAGGAGTTTGGTGGGGAGGTGGAGACTTTTCACTAGGCTTCTCAAATCACTAAATTTTTGTGACAGCTTGTTTCATGATAGTTAAGAACTGGGTTGGAGGATCTCATTCTCTATGTGTCCTTCAGAGCCTAGCTACAGTTCCTTGATTCATTCACCCGTTCATCAAATATGTATTAATCCATTCATCGAATATGCCAGGCACTGTTGGGCTCTGAAGATCCAAAAGGAAAGCCACATTCCTGACTTCAAGAACCTCATGTGCTGATGAATGACTCTTTGAAAAAAAAAAAAAAAACTAACAACAACAAAAAAGCCCACAGCCCACAGCCCTGTTTTTGGAGTATTTGCCACATTTCACAATATTAACATTCCCACTATGGCCAAAAACTACCAAACAGTTTAACAACTAGCTCGAAACACTCCTGAGCAAGTAACAGCTCTTCCCGGCTGATATTTGAAGGCTCCAGGATAAATACTAGACCTCACAGTAGAGTGAAGGAGACAGGTCAATCATCAGAATACAGAGGTAATCCTATGGAACCACAAGGGCAGGGGACCAAGTCCAGCTGCAGAGAGTCAAAGAGAAGTCACGAAGTTCAATCATCTGTCAAAGAAAGAGCTCCACTTTCACAATGCCCCTTAGATGGTACGCTATCAGAGGACATGGACTGTGCTTTCTTTTTAACTGTATCTTTCTGGCAATGTCTCTCCAAGGACTTTTCAGTATACAACGTAAATGTACATTACAGCTATTAAACAGAAACTTTGAAAGACAAAGAATTAATATGAGTAGCTTGTATGCCGGGTGTGGTGGCACACGCTTGTAATCCCAGTACTTGGGAGGCTGAGACAGGAGGATCCAGGTTTGTGGCCAGACTCAGCTACTTAGTGAGGCCCTCTGCAACTTAGTGAGAGCCTGTTTCAAAATACAGAATAAAAAATAGGGGTGGGGGTGTAGCTCAGAGGTAGAATGTCCCTGGGTTCCATCCCCAGTACCGAAAAAAAGAAAAAAATACATGAGTAGCTTGTCCCTTATTCCTGGTGGGTACCCAAGTGCCTTTCATATCTTACAAAAGGAAACCTTGCCATTGCTAAGTACACAGTTGATTTTTTTTGTTTTGCTTTTACTTCAGTTTTAATTAACTCTACATATGGCTGCTCAATCATTAGGGTCATATGGCCCAGCTGGGGATGAGTCTTCTTGGCATCTGGGCTGAGTTAGCATGTGCCTTTGGGATTTGGGACTGTGACAAGAGGTTTTGAAGGAGAAATTCAGGAAAGGTTACAAACTCAGGTGCCAAAAGCAACTGCATTGACTCCTCCAAAGTGAGACCAAAATAACAAATGGCCACACAGAACTGTTCCAAGGTACAGATCCAACTCGCTCTCCAGCACAGGTTGACCAAGGGCCATTCAAGCCCACTGGAGGTCGGGATGGGGGCTACAGTGCCTTCAGGTTTTAAGACTTAGAGATTTTCAAAATAAGAATTCATGGCATACCACTAAATACAATAGCAAAGGATGCCAGTGACCCAGAAAATATCACCCCACAAAGACGCAAGTCACCCTGACAACCACTTCTGTTTGTGCTACCGCTAAATCTCATTTCTTTAATGCAAAATTCAAAAGACACTTAGTGGAAAACAGGATTGTAACCCTGGTAGACCACATGGCATTCTGCCTGCCAGAAAAGCAGCTTCCTTTCTGGAAAATATAGGTTTCCATGTACTTATTTAAAAACTGAATACCGAAGCCATGTCTACCAATACCAAAAACAACCAAACTATTTGATTATTTTGGTTGGAAAAATGCTGTCAGTCCACTATTAATAATGTGTAGATAAACAGACTGTGATTTGCTGAAGTTTTACCTGGCTTCCTAAAGTACCTGGAATAAAGACATCACTCAAAGCAAAAAGAAAAGAAATGGCAACTATGTGAAGTGTTAAATTCAACCAAGTTTGGCCTGGGGATTCCTTCCTACTTGGGTACTTACATAACTTAACTGCACCCTAACTTATATGTAAACTAACTGAAAGCCTACTTTAGGAATAGACTGTTATAACAAACAGCCAAGTCAGCCAATCACAGCAGCCAAGCTTCAGCCAATCACAGGCAGCCAACCCATCAGACCAAGTTCAAACAAGGTGAACCTGGAACTGTTGCCAATTGGGCTGTCTGTACCTAACTTCCATTTCTTTTCATAAACGCTGCCCAACAACATTGCAGGCCAGAGTTCTCTGAACCTGTCCAGGTCCTGAGGGCTGCCCAATTCGGAAATACTTCTTTGCTAAATTAAATTATGCTGAATTTAATTTGTTGGAAGTTTTTATTTTAACAGAGGGGATGGGTGTGTTGACTGGCTTGATGGTGGTGATAATTTCAAAATGTATATATAACTCTAAGTTGTACACCTTAAATATAGACAGTATGTATTTGTCAATTATACCTCTATAATGCTGAAAAGAAGCAAAAAGATACCACAGCAAAACACACATAAGAAATATGAAACAAAGAAAATACTTAAAAGTAACTAGCAAAAGCTTCTAGCCACCTAAAATAGCAATTATGAAAGGCCAATTGCTATTAAGTTTTCTTTGATTCCTTTACTTAAATGAGTAATTCTTCACTAGTGGCTACTCACCTCAGTCCTTCTTGTTCCAATAAAAATCTTTGTGGGAACTCTCTTAAATTCTACAGCATAAATACATCATCAGATTGCTCAAGGGCTTTGCAGACATTTTCTTAGTAGCAGGAGCACAGTGGTAACTAATATCTCATTTACTATATGTTTGAACATAGAAAGTCATTATAGCACAAAAAAAAATCCTAAAATCATTAGCATTTTTCCTAGTGAGCAACAACATTAGTAGTATGTATCGAATCATACTTATTATTTGCATTATAGCCACTTCAAAAAAAGGACTTGAAGTGGTTTGGACAACAGATACATATACTTTTCCATTATTAATATAAGGATAAAATATCAAAAGTACATACTTAAGAGAAGATTATTATGTCAGAAACCTAGGGTAGGGAGAGTTACTACAATTAAATCCAAATTTTTGCTTTAGATTTTTCTAGTGGCAACTAGGAACTTTGGTGAATTATGTAAATTTCATTCATTCATTTAAAAAGTAACCAAGATTTTTTTCCCTGCACTAAAGTCTAAAAGAAAATTGACACAGGAATCTTTATATGGAAAATAATAAGCAGCTTTGGTTGTTGTTGTTGTTGTTGCTGTTGTTATTTTTTGGTACTGAAGGTTGAACCCAGGGGCAGCCTACCTCCATGTTACACCCCCAGTCCTATTTTATTTTTTGTTTTGAAACAGGATCTTGCTAAATTGCTGAGGGACCTCGCTAAGTTGCTAAGGCTGGCCTTAAACCTACAATCCCCCTGTCTAAGCCTCCCAAGTGCTGGGATTACAGACATGTACCATAACTTTTAAAGCACTTTCAAAAATACATGTTCTTTGTGTGACCATTTCTTCTATTCTACCTCAAGGGTAAAATATTAAATCACAATCCTATGAAGGCCTTTCTCCAAGGAAGTAAACTAATGTAGTCTAGGTATGTGATTTTCAGGAGCTAGAATTTGATGAAGACATAAAAACAACCTGGAAAAATCTTGATTAAGAATTCTGTTAAGCAGGGTGTGGTGGCGCCCGCTTGTAATCCCAGCATTTGGAGGCTGAGACTGGAGGATCTGGGTTCCCTGCCAGCCTCAGCTGCTTAGTGAGGCCCTCTGCAACTTAGTGAGACCCTGTTTCAAAATAAAGAATAAAAAAATAGGGCTGGGGCTGTAGCTCGGAGGTCGAATGCCCCCCAGGTTCCATCTCCAGTACTGCAAAAAAAAAATTCTGTTAGATTACCTTTCTCTAATATAAAATATCATGGTCGTGATTTGACAGACAACTCAAGACTGAGCTCCCCTGAGTGTGCCTATCATCCTGTTGACACCTGAAATCAGATCCGAGCGCGTTAAGTAACTGCAGCATGGGGAATAACATGCCATTTGGTCATGCAAACCATGGAGCAGTACAGAAGATCTCAACTGTGGTACCTGTTCCGCCCACAGCCTTGCAGACACTTTGCTGGGGGTAATACCATGTGTACCTGGCCAAGACTAATTAAACTAGAGTTAGTCACTTTACTGAAAAACTAATAAGTCATAGGGTGATTAGGAGCTTATGTATATGGGAAAAAAAGTCATATTTTTTTCTCTCTCATTACAAGGCTTATGGCTGAAGCCCCTACTTAAAAAAAAAAAGATTAACAAGAGAAAAGCATACCAATTTATCTAATTTAAGTTTTACATTACATGAGAACCTTTAGAAATAGAGACCAGAGCAGGGCATAGTGGTGTATGCCTGTAATCCCAGTACTTGGGAGGCTGAGACAGGAGGATCAAAGGTTCGAGGACCACCTCCACAACTTAGAACTTCAGCAATTTAGTGAGATCCTATTTAAAAATAAATAAATAAATAGGGCTAGAGGTGTAGCTCAGAGGTAGAATGGCCCTGGGTTTAATCCCCAGTAACATACACACACACACACACACACACACACACACACACACACACAGAAAATAGAGACCCAAAGAAATAGGTTAACTTGTATATTTTTACACTTAGGTTTGATGAAAAGTAGACAGTTGTAAAGAAATATAACTGGAAGATAAGACCATATGATCTGATAATAATAAGCATGGCTGGGGGGGGGGTCTTATCAAGACCTGTTTGTTAGATTCTCTTCCATGTTCCTATGTCTTTAAAGATAAGGATGCTCCTTTCCACTGGATACAGGGAAAACGCCTCTGGAATGAATGTTTTATGGCCTGCTTCTGGAAAAGCCAGCTAGGTTTTATGGCCTGCTCCAGGGGAGAAGTTGTGAGGGGAAGATACTTCTGCTGCCATATTTGGGGGTAGTGCACCCTGAACTCCATCACTGGCTTAACTTGAAAACATGAACTCATCTCCTCTGATTCTCTTCCTTCACCTTTAAACTAAGAAATACTGAGATTGGAACAGTTAACTGTGAAGACAGCAGTTGAAAGTTCATGAGATAAATAGAAGCCAGGACTCACATTGCTCTGTGTGTAAAACAAAGCTAACAAAAAGAGAAGTAGAAGATCAAAGATCATGAAGTACACAGAGATAAAGAAGAGACAGCTGAGCCCAGAGGGGACCCAGGCACAGAACTGCAGAGGGGGCGGAGCCTCCATTTCCAGCTCCAGAATCAGATCCTCTGCCTCCTCTGCTCTCTGGGTCCTGCCCTGCCCTGACTGGTTCTTCACCTCTTTCTGGTTTCCTCTGTGCATGTACCTTTACAATGAGTGGTGCATTGCCTGAAATAATTTTCTAAGTCACTCTTTTTGCACCCAAAGAGGATAAATTAAAATATTTTGTTATATCTATGGAAAGTGCCTTTCACCTCTGTAACACACTGGTTTCAGGGATACATACATTTAGTCAGAAGCAAAACTATTGTCAAGCAGCATCTTCTTAGGGTTCTGCACTAATCGAAATCAATTGAAGCCTCCAAATTTTTACCATGAAGTACAAAAAAATAACCAACTTTGACCTGAGGGAGCGGGGTGGGAATTGGGGATAGGGTCAGATGAGAAATGTGTGCACATTTGTCTTTATCAATTTGTACCTAACAAAAATGTACAAATACAAAGCACGAATTATTACAATTTAAAAAAAGTAGTAAAGACAATTATTACCTGTTATCTGTCACTGTGGGGGGAAAAGAACAGCAGCACATACTTTTTTTAATATTTGATGTATGTGTGTGAGAGACAGACAGACAGACAGAGACAGAGAAAGAGGGACAGACACTACCCTCCAGTACCCCCCGGCCCTACTTTTTTTTTTTTTTTTTTTTTTGAAAAAAGGTGTTGCTAAGTTGCTAAGGCTGGCCTCGAACCTGTGAGTTTCCGGTCTCAGCCTCCCAAGTACTAAAATTACAGTCATGTGCCACCACACCCAGCTGGAATATCTGATTTCAAATAGCAGTGCTTTCTGTCCAGGACCAGCTGAGGATAATTAATTGCAGATGAGTTGGTCCTAAATAGTCCAAGACATTTTGTAGTGTAGACCATCTAAATATTGACCATTGTTAACCAAAAATAGCAATCTTGATTTTGAAGAACTAATGGAAGAAAAAAAAAGGATGATAAAGTTGACTAAAGATATCTTTCCTGAGAAGAAACAGCCTGAATTTGAATCCCAGTTCCTAAATATGCTAGATGTGGAACCCTGAACAAGTTTCTGTACCTTCATTTGCTCATCTGTAAAATGAGGTTGTTACCGATTGGTTTTGAGTTGTGAACAAAATGATGTATAGGGATGACTTAGCTTAGTGCCTGGCAGATGGCAGACACTCAGGAAATGTGAGTTATTACCAGCCTTCCTTCTGATAATCTTGTTTCAGTTTCTCCAATCACTATCTAAAGACATTACACTCAAGAGTCATCTTTGGGAAGTTTCGAAGGAATAGAATCAAAAGGCAAAACATACTCATGGAAGGTGGTTCACTGTGACATTTGGGTATTTAGGGATTTAATTGCATGGACCTGAAGAGCTAAAAGTCCCAAGGGCTTGGTTGACAATATAGAAACCATTCTATGGCAGTGAAGAGTCTCATGTCCCTTCAAAGATCTGGCATCCTGTAGGAAAATGCCTATTTTTAAGTAAAACAACAAAGAAAATGTTGAAAGCATCTTCTGTTCTTTTATTTTTCACTCATTACTATTGATGTGAAGCTTGCTTCTTTACCTTCCCAGACAAAGTCCCCATTCTGAGCACCTGTGGTGGACACTATCAGTGTCTACCTTAGCCCTGATCCACAGGCATCTCACCACAGGAATCTGTATCTGTGCTTATAGGCTTCTTGTAGAACCAAAGAGCTGCTCTGCCTCATGTAGCTGAACAGAATTTCCAGGAAGAAATGTCCTTAAGAGCAGACTTCAACTAAGGACTCTAGGAATCAGTGTATATATACCCCAGTTCCCTGGCTCTTCAGAAAGAACAACAAAAACAAGTTTTTTTATCCCTCTTCTCAGAGTTTTCCTGCAGAATTAAGTCCCAAGCACTCACAGGGTGGCTGAGTTAATAACACACCCTCAGCCGAGCTTGGTAGTGCACATTGTAATCCCAGTACTAGGGAGGCTGAAACAGAAGGGTCACAGGTTCAAGACCAGCCTCAGCAAATTAGTGAGACCCTGTTTTAATATAAAAAAATAAAATCTAGCTGAGGACATAGCATGGAGGTAGAATGCCCCTGAGTCCAATCCCCAGTAACACACACACACACACACACACACACACACACACACACACACACACCACCCTCATTTGCTGTCTTTTCTTCTCAGTATTAATTTTCCACCATCAACCCTCCATTAATATGTTCCCTGAACCTCTCAAATAAACCATTTGCCTTCTATCCTTGTCTGGGGGAACCCAATTCTCTGCAAAACCCTTTTCCCATTACATAATCTAAAGTGACCAAGAGAGTAGTTAAAGATCCCAATCAGCCTTTTGCACTGATTTTTTTTTTCTTCCCCATAGATCTGCCAAACTGCAGAGAAGATATCTGCCTAGACCCCCAAGCCCAAGAACTAGGAAGCCTCCAGTGGGTCTGGGCTGAACAACAGCAGCTGCAGCTCTGCAGGAGGCAGCCTGTCTCCATTACGGGCACCGCACCATCAAAGGGCAGAGACAGAGCTCGGTGGTGGCTTTTCGTCTTCACTCTCCAGTACAAAGTGGCCACATCGCCTTTGCCGAGGTTTCCATTTTCCCAGGGTGAGGACTGCCAGGCAATTAGGTTCTTGCTCTCTCTACAAGTTTCAGCAGTAGCACAGTTTTATTTTTAACTGTGCAGGAAGGCATTGCCATGGCAACATAACTAACTCCAAGAGCAATTTGATTTGATTGATGATGCTGTGGGATAGAAGGATTGATGTGGAAGACAGTGGGAAAAAAATTACACAGCTTTATCACCCTGGACTGAGTTTATAGATCTTGGTTATTAGACAATTGCAGTGTTTGATACCTGCTATCATATGCAAAAAGAAACGTGGATATTTTTCCTGACCTGGTCCCCCAAGGCAAGATGATAAAGAAACTAATGAATTGACCATCAGGGAAGTGAGCTGGTCTCATGAATTTAAGAAACATATGATAAATGTAGCTGAAAGGATATAATATTTTCTAGTCAGGCTAGGCAGAGTCAAGCATCCAGACACCCCACCCACCAGGTAATTGATGCAAAACATTCTCTTACTCTGTGCCCTAAAAAAATCTCACTTTCCACCATCCTCTTCTTTCAATTAATCTTTCTCTCCAACTTCTTTCCCTGTGGCCCAGACACTATTGTTGCCCGCAAGAGGGTAAGGGAGAATGTCAGTAAGAAAGAAAGGGGAAATGGCACAGAGCATTTCCTGCCCAACAGGAAAAGGATGTAGAAAGCTCTTGTGGTAGTGCAGGGAGAAAATTCTAGAACAATAGTTCTCAAAGTGGTCAGGTTCTCCTGTGAGTCCTCCTAATACCTTCAAGGAATCCCTGAGGTCAAAACTGTTTTCATGACCCTGCTAAATGCATTATCTGCCTTTTTCATTCTTTCAGGAAGATACAGTGAAGTTTTCTAGAAATATATTGCAAAAATTTGAATGCCAAAGCATGCATCTGTAAGTACACATGCTTAAATAGAAGGTATTTCCTATGGAACCAGTCATCAAAGACATCTCGGGGTGAGTGAAAACAATGCTGCTTTGCTTCTCTAACTTGGGCCAGTGAGTATTGGCCTGAGTCCACGGACCCAACAGTATTCAAAGCTGTTTTCAAAAGTTGCCAGTTACTGTGCCAGGCACTGTGTGCATGTTATAGTGCCCCAGGAACTGTGCACAAAATTGTTCATGTAATCTCCACAACAGCCCTACAATGTGGGCTTATACTTAATATTGAACTGAAGCTCAGAGTGATTAGGAATTCTCCCAAGGCCACACATCCGATTATGTGTCAGAAGGTGAGGGCACATCTGCCAGCCTCCAGGCCAAGTGCCTTCTGTATCAAGCAGCCTCCAAAGGGGCAGTATTTTACAAATTATAGGCCAAGAACTATTTGTACCCCAATCTTCCTACCCTCCCTTGGTCTTTCTTTCTATATGACAGATGTTTCTTCTGTGTTTAGTCAATGTTATAGTCAGGAAACATGAAGCAATCACGTGCACAATGTGTCTAGATTATCATCTAAGAATAAAATGCAAAAAAAAAAGGAATAAAATGCAAGAGCCCTAACAGTGAGAACCCAGTTTTGTATCTTCAGTACTCCTCTTTAATCAAGTATTCCTTGAGAGACAGTGAGATGCTGGAGGTCATCCTAAAGTTGAAACAGACTCCCTTTGAAATTAAGGCAACTTCTGGGTAACTATTTTTCTGGATCCTGCATTTCCTCATACTGAGAGTAGTAGTGGCTGCAGAGCACAACCCTGGCCTGACAGTGAACCTGAAATAGACATGTTCTCTGATTAATATGGCCTAGCTAAAACTACATATGTATATCACCAGGCTTTGGTCTTTGTAAATTACAGCCACTACTGCGGGGCCAGCAGGAGGAGCAATCTAGCTGCTTCTTCCCAGTTTGATCAAAGTGCATAAAATTCTTTTTCCCTTTTTCCATCATTTGCTTATTTCTTACTCAGGCAAGCAGCCAAATCCAGCTAGCCAGGATCTAGGCAGAGTCCGGTGCTTCACCAAGGAAGCATCAGAAGTAACAAAGTCAAAGAATTTTATTAAGTATGATTTTAAGTTATTTTTAATTGAGCACTAATTAAGCACTATCTCTGTCAGCATCTCACTTCTGTATCCCAGTAAACCTGACCACACAGCTTCAGGGAAGGAAGATTTATTTGCTCACACTTGTTTGAAGATTCCAAGTTTAGTCTATGTGAAGCCAGCGTCTTTGGATCTCATGGCATGGTGGCAGGAAGCAGAGAGAGGGAGAGAGCAAAAGACAAAAGCCCAGTCGCTAAGGCCACACCCCAGGGACCCACCTTCTTCAGCCACCTCACCAGCATAGGCTACCCCACAGGCCATGATAAACCCATCACAAGGGCGTTACCTATTGATGCGATTACAGCCCTCGTTAATTACATCAACTCTGAAAGTTAGTACCAGAGCTCTGCAGGGGACATTCTATATCAACCATGACAAGCACCTACTATGTCCCCGGCACACAACTAGTTACTTTCCATTTATTATCTCATTCGATTTTTGCAACAACCGTGCATGACAGATTTTATGAACTCCCTTTTACAGGTGAGGAAACTGAATCTTCAAGCATTTAAGTGACTTTCCTATGGAATCACAGCTAGTCGATTCAAACTCAGGTCTGTCTGATGCCAAAGCTAAAGTTTTTCCTATTACTTGTAATGAACAAGTTTCACCCATATGTTACAATCCCACTGCAAGCATGTGACTTGGAAGTATTAGATTTTTTTCCCCATTTTGGTATAAACCTTTTCAGATTCAGTTTGTCACCTCAGGCAGAAAACTGCTGCATAGAGATGATGCATTGTCCCAGGAATGTGTTTTTTAAATCAAAAACAATATCAATTTATCTGCTTTTATATCAAATAAATGTCTTTCCTCTTTTTAAAGTTCTCTTGAATTATGGGGGCATTGAAAATGGCATTTTGCAAGCTAGGTTTCTTGGTTACCCATCTACTAACTTTGGTGCCTCTCCTACTCTTTTGTTTTTGTTCAGAGAAAATAGTGAAATATCTTAGATGTTAAACTACGAATTGTATCCAAGATGCAAATCATAGCTGAAATAAATCTCATGCTTTTCTAATGGGAATTTTCAAATACTGAAATATAATCATTACACAAATAGGGGAATGGATCTGAACTTTTCTACTTCTCTCCAGTACCCAGACTACAAGTGACCTCAGGCTTCATTGAGGAAGCACCAGCAAAAAGGAGAGAAATTCATAATCAGAATAAACTTTTCACAGACATGTAGCCAACCTGTATGCATTGAGGCAAGAGCTCCAAAATATTTTGGATAAATAAAACATGGCGCAGAGCAATGAGTTTGGTATACTCTCTTCTATGCCTAAAGAATATTCAAAGCTGGAAGAAAATATTTGCAAAAGATATATCTGATAAAGGACTGTTTTCTAAAATAGATAAAGAACTCTTGAAAGTCAACAATAAAGCTGGGCATGGTGACACATGCCTGTAATCCTAGTACTTGAAAGGCTGAGACAGCCTCAGCAACTTAACAAGACCCCTCAGCAACTTAGTAAGACCCTATTTCAAAATAAAAAATAAAAAGAGTTGGGGGTGTAACTCAGAGATAGAATGCCCCTGGTTCAATCCCCAATACCCCCCCCCAAAAAATCAACAATAAAGAAGTAAACAACCTGTTAAAAATGGGCCAAGGACCTTAATAGACCCCTCACCAAATAAGATATGCAGATTGTAAATATGCCTATGATAAAATGTTTCACATCCTATGTCATCAGGAAAATGCAAATTAAAGAAACAATAAGAAATAATTACACATCTATTAGAATGGATAAACTCCAGAACACTGACACCACTAAATGCTGACAAGGGTGTGGAGCAACAGAAACTCTCACTCTTGCTATAGGAATGCAAAATGGACAGCTGCTTCAGAAAACAATTTTGCATTTTCTTACAAAACTGAATATACTCTTTTAGGAGGATCTCCCCAGTTTAATCAAACTGTATAAAATTCATTTTTCCTTTTTTCATCCTTTGCCAGGTTACTCTCTTGAACTATCTCTCTAAAAACACTCCAAACTATGGTCTACATTCGATCTATTAGAAATCAACATATTTTGTTCCTATGAAGTAGGAGTATAGGCCACTCTCTCAGCAGTCAATTTTCTTTGCTCTGTCATCATATCAGCTAGCTACTGTAGTCCTCTGACTTTTAGGTTTTTCTAGAGCCTCTGAACTCCACAGTCTCCAAGGCTATCACATTTACCCCACAAATTTCCTCTTCTCTTAGGTCAATATCATTAGTTGCTTTAACAATTTTTTATGTGACATGCTTTCAAGGCAGTATCAGTTAGCTATTGCTGGGTAACAAACCAACTCAAAACTCAGTGGTTTTTTTTTTTTAAATAACCATTACAATAGCTCATGAGCCTACAGATCATGTGAATGGTTCTGCATATCTAGGCTTCACAGATCTCAGCTGAACTTATATATACATTTGCATCCAAGTGTCAGGTCAACTGAGAGCTGACCGGTCCAAGATATAATCACTTGCATGTGTGGCAGTTGACAGACTCAAGACTGAGGTGGCATCATGACTAGATTATGTGCTTCTCACCATCCAGCAGACCAGCTTGGGCTTGTTCACACAGGGAGAAGGCAAAATTCCAAGAAACGCTCAGGGGCTCATGAAGCCTTGTTACACGGTCATTTCTGCCATATTAGATGTGTTCCTGTTTGGATACAGAATGTCCTCCAGAAAAAGCTCATGTACTGACAATGCAGCAAGGTTCAGAGGTAGGATGTGGCTGGACGAGGTGAGTCGCTGGGGACATGGCCTTGAAAACTGTATCTGTCTCTGGCCACTTCTTGTGCCTCTCTCTCCCTCTGCTTCCTGACTGTCATGAGCTGAGTAGATGTCCTCTGCTATGCCCTTGGAGCCAGACAACCATGTGCTGAAACTTTGAAACTGTGAGCCAAATAAACCTTTCCTCCTCTGAGTTGTTCTTGTCAGGTATGTTGATCGCAGAAATGCAAAGGCTGGCTAGTACACCATACAAGCGAAAACAAATCCTAAAGCTTGATTTAAAGAGTGGAGAAAGAGACTTCACCTCTTATAGGAGGAGCTACTTGATCAAACTGCAAAATGTATGGAAATAGGGAGGAGGGTGAAACTTTGGGGACATTTTTGCGATCAATCTACTACACAGGCAATTCCCTGATCTTTGTCTTCATAGTAAGTCCCAGTTCATATGGGTCCCACTTAGGCCTCTTTCTATTCATCTAGCCTAACACAGATATTCACATATGAGAGAAGCCACTCCTGAAATCCCTCTGACATTTCTTCATGTGGAAGCTGTGGCTCTGTCATCCAATATATAGACTTTTTCGTTGAAGCTTTTATCAAGAGGCTGTCTGACCAGAGAAAATATATTCTCATATACAGACTGAACAATATTGAAACAAAGACCATAAAGGATATGAGGAATGCAGCAAAAACCTGCAGATTTTTGTACTTACGTCACAAATAGAGAGCAGAATGGAATCAGTAGCCAACGTGACTTCCAAAATAGCTACTGTGATGTCAAGCTTGACATTCAACCACCAGAGAAATCCCTAAGATCCAGGACAATAGCTTTGGTTTCTAAAAAGTGCTAAGAAGAGCTCTGTGAAGAGCCATTTCAGTTAGGTGTGGTGTGGACCACTGGTCCCTACGATACCTTTTCATGCTGATAGAATAGTAACCAGTCCCCTTTAAAGAGAGATGGAAATGGCTCCCCAGAAGCCTCCAAACTCCATCCAGCCTCTCAATTGATCAGTCAGCCTTACCCTTTAAATCTCTCCCTGCTGGGACTGGAATGAGGAGAGCCTTTTAAAGAGATCTGCCAAACAGGCGATAGCTTTTGCAGTCCAAAGAACAGGCAGGTCCAGGATGTGCATCGGGGATTTGTCCCAATTATGTTCCCTTATTTCATATCCCAACACGCCTCCCCTCCAATATATTTTGTGGCTGACTAATTTCTTTTTTTCTCTTTTTCCTGGAGTCTTCCTTTAGATTTATTCTTTTGCTGTCATGCTCTTTGATTTCTGTTCTTTCCTCTTGTGTTGCTTTCTGATTCATTTTAAGTTTATAACCACAGGGGGCTGCAGGATCACCTGGGCACTGTACATCTCTATTTGATCTTCTAGACTTGCCCTGCATAAGGAGAGTCTTGCAAACAGGAACCATAATTCTCTTGCCACAAACTGTAGAGCCCATAGATCCTGATTCTACTTTCTCTTTAGTTGAATCAGGTCAGAAGGTTCCTCATAGAGGCAGAGGGAGGTGATGGAATGACCAAAAACTTTCAGTTTTTATTGGACTTAAAGTTTCTGGACTTTCTGAAAGGAAATATCCTGGAACTGTATTCTCAGGCTTCTTGAACAAGAAGTATGAAGGACTCCAGGGGATGAAGAAATGGGCTTAAACTAACAGGATGAAATTTGGCAGGGACATACATAAGGTTCTGAGTTAGGGATCAGGAAATCTGCAACATAAGTTCAAATGACTTGGCAGCATTAAGAGCAAAGAGAAAATAGAAACAAAAACAAAACAGAACTAGTCACCAACTTGAAGGTAGAATGTCCCTAATTCAATCTCTAAAACCAAAACCAAATAAAAAATGATAATTGATGGTACTGAGTTATTCATAGTAATGGCTAGGTACTTAGTACAGTATAGTTAGTCCTTGGGAAAATGCAAATCTCTACCACCAGAACACTAGGAAAATAAAATCTGATTTACCCACACAATGAAATATACAGTCACTAAAATGATATGGCAGAGGATATTTAAGGAACAGAAAGATGATGTTCATTGAAAAGGAAATTCTAAAGCAAGTTAGAAAAATATGTGCAATATAATCCTGGATTATAAATAATACCATGTATATATCACATCTTGTGTTGAAAGAAATAGAAGGGAAATCAACAATAAGCGATTCAATCATTCATTCAAGAAATGTAACAACTACTCTATTCCAAGCTCTAGAGATATAACACTAAACAACAACAACAAAAACCTTATGAGGCTCATCTTCTAATGAGTGGACAAAGGCAATAAAAGGAAGGTGAAACTTTGGGGACATTTTTGCAATCAATCTACTACACGAGCAATTATCTGATCTCTGTCTTTATAATAAGTTCCAGCTCATATGGGTCCCACTTAGGCCTGTTTCTATTTTTCTAGCCTAACACAGACATCCACATACAAGAACAGTCACTCCTGAAACCCCTCTGACCTTTCTTTATGTGGAAGCTCTGACTGCCACATAATATATGGACTGCTTCTCTTTAAAGCTTTTATCAAGAGACTGTCTGGCCAGAGAAAAGGTATGCTCACACATAGACTGAACAATTTTGAAACAAGACCATAAAGAAAGGATATGAGGACTGCAGCAAAAACCTGAAGAGGTTATCTTAAATTAAAATATTTAGCATATCTTCTGGTAATGGTGCCATGTATTAAACAAGCAGGAAAGAGGGGAATAGGGAGCAGCAGTATCAGGAGAGGTGTCTGCGGTTTCAGCTAGAGCAATCAGGGAAGTCCTCACTAATGAGAGGGCAGCTGGTCCATGGTGCCAGTTTGGTGAAGGGGAAAGTTGTGATGACACTTGAGGGAACGGCGATCCAGATTGAGGAAGAGGCAAAGCTGGGGACTGGAGCAAGCTTGCCATGTTCAAAGACCAGCAATCGAACCGTCGCAGACAAAGTGACATGAACAAAGGGTGAGGAGCAGAAGAAGGAGTGGAGACATAGAGAAGCCAGATCATGTAGGCCTTGGGAGACACATCAGGTCTCTGGATTTAATCCTGCGTGGTATAATACACCACTGGGCAGTTCTGAGCAAAGCCACATGACCTGACATATTTTAACCAGTTTGTGCTGACTGCTGTGAGATAGATGCATAGTATCAGTTGGAAAGATACTACAATATAGGAAAGAGAAGATAGTGTTTTTAGACCATGATGGTAGTAGTAGTGAGAAATAGTGAGATTCTAAACATACGTTCCAGGTAGAACAAACAGGATTTGCTGACAAATGGAACAGAGAGTAAGAAGGAAAGAAGAGTAAAAGGCCAAATAATGTTATGTGCATACATTAATGCATCACTATGAATCTCATCATGTACAGGGAGGGGAGGAGGTGAGGGAGAGGAGAGAAGCGGGGGAGGGAAATACACCAAGTGATGCTGTGTGCATGTATGGGTGTATCAATCATTATGAATCACGCTATGATGTATAATTACAATGCACCAATAAAAAATTAATTTTAATATGCTTTTATTGATGCATTGTAATTAAACAGCATAGTGAGAATCAAAGTGATACAGTCACACATGCACACGTCATTTGGAATATTTCCCTCTGCATCCCACCCTGCTTCTCCTCCTGCCTCCCTATACGTGTTAGTGATACCTTAATATATGTATGTAACATGATTTGATCTATTTTCTTCCTCAAGGCTTGAATATTAATTTTTTTAAAAAGATTAATCCGGTTTGGGAACTGGGAAACTAAAATGAAAGAGTAGCCATATACTGAAATGAGACAAGATCAGAAGAAGAAATTTAGGGGAGAAGATCAGGAATTAATGTTATGTATTAGATTTAACATCCATGTGGAGATGTTGAAAATGTTAAATATATGTGAATCTGAAGTTCAGAGAAGGAGTCAACTGGCATGAAGTATGAAAAATATTTAAAGCCCTAAGACTAGAACCAGAGCATCCACTTGTTCAGGTTTTGCAGAGCACTGTTTCATTCACATTGTAGCTTTTGTGACTAGTGTCCCCTGGAATTAGACAGTGAGCATACATGGTGCACATACAACTATACTGTACGTGATGACCCTAGGTAAAATCACCTAGAACATGAGTATTGATACAGGACAGATCTGAAGACTAAGGTCTAGGACTCTCCATTATTGATATGCCAAGGAGATGAGTTAGAATGAGCAAAGACTGAGAAGAACTGGTTAAGGCAGAAGGGAAACCAGGAGACTGTAGGGTCCCAGAGCCAAGTGAAGAAAATCTTGTAAAAAAGGACATAATCACCTGCGGCACGTTCTTCTGAGAAGCCAAAGATGATGAGAGCAAAGACTGATCTTTATGTTTCTACCATTTGACTCAAGTAAGTAGATCTTCCAGGCCCTCCTACTGTGTTTGAGTCCAGCCATGGTCATTAGTGCCATCTGGTAAAGGTGTCTTAAGTCTGACTTTGGTACCCTGGTAGACATCAGAAGTACCTCCCTTAAATTTTTCTAGGTCTCTGAGATCCATGCTCCAGGAGAACCACCTAGTAAATGGACCCTTCCACTCAATGCAACAGCATCTGTTCTGTAAGACTGTGCAAGATCAGGCCACTAGAATGGAGCTGACCCACTGCTTTTGGTGACTTGTGTAGGATACAAGATGAATTCAAGAGACTAGCTATCAGTGGTTGTATGGGCCTATGTTACAACTCTGACCCATGTGCAACTGCAATGCCACCTCTAGTCCACAGCAGAAGATGGTGCCAGACATCCTTTAACCTACGTGCCTCTGGCACCCAGGAAGTTACCCACCTTACTCTTCAGGATCCATTCTTGTGTCAGGTGGTCCTCAAGAGGGCAATGTGCCTGCCTCCTCTAAGGACTTCCGGAGGCCATTGCTCTACAATACCAGTGACCCTCCCAACTGGTGTCCTTTCTAGTCTCCAGTCCATAAAATGATGTTATAATCTTCCAAGTTGATATTAAGCCATGTTAGATGGGGTGGGAGGATGTTCCTAAAGTTGAATGGAGCTACTATTCTCTTTTCACTCATGGGTCCATATTCCAGCCTTCCTCTTTGGTGGCAAGGTAGAGATAAGGTGTGGAAGGTAAGGATAGTGCAACATTAATATTAACTACATCCCAGGAAGGGTGTGATTACCGCCTACAGTGTTCAACAGAAGACTATGCTGTTCTCCACTTTGTTTATTGACTAAACACTTTATTTATTGTGAAACACTCACAATTAATTTCTGTGTTCACTTAACACAACTGGAAAACAACGTGTTGTTTTCCTTTTCCTGCATGCTCTGGGTAAGATTTGCATTTGTGATAGTCAGCAATGAAGCTCAAAGATAATAACCTTTGAGAGTCATTAGAAGGCAGCATGCATGGGCGGTATAATAGATGGTGCAGCCTCATGAGCAATAAGATAACCAGCAGTAATTAAATGGTATTAAGGAAATGCAAAGGTGAAAGAAGATCAATACTGTTTTAATACAAACAAGTTCTGAAGAGCTGTGACAAAATAACTACAGTCTTGCTACCTTTTCTTGTGATAGGAGATATGAAATTAGTTAGAAGCATCACTTCTGGGGGAAAAAAAAAAAACACACAAAGAGATGGTCCTGGATCTGGAAGACAATGTTGGTGCCTGGACATTGTGAAGAGTCTACTTACATGGAAGGGGTAATAAATACATACTTAAGAACTTCTCTGACCACTATCCTAAATCTGTGTGTGTGTGTGTGGTGGTGGTGGTGGTTCTGGGGATCAACCCAGGGCCTTATACATGCTAGACAAGGGCTCTACCTGAGCTATACCCTCAGCCTTCTAAATATTCATCAGTAATTTACTATATCTGACATGAGCTCATCCATCTTTTTTTTTGGGGGGGGGGGTACTGGGGATGGAACCCAGGGTCATGAGGAATGGAGGGACACAGGGGTTGTAAGATGTCTGCAACAGAAGAAATCATAGGTACCACAATCTTATTGAGGTCCAAAGCTAGAGTTTTCAGGGAGAAGACAAGAAGAATGAACTGAGAGTGGTCATGAAGAATAGGGAAGATACCTGTTATAGTTAGACATAAAATGTCCTCTAAAGAGCTCACTTAGTGTTTGGAGTTGATATAATTGAGTCATGAAGGTTATTATTCCAAAAGTGGATAAATCCACTGTAATGGATTTACCTGGATGGTACCCAGAAGGCCGGTAGGGTGTGACTGGAAGTGGGTCCCTGGGGGTGCAGCCTTGGGGATTATATAAATGGTTCCTCCTCCCCCTACTTTCTCTCTCTTGCTTCCAGCCTCTATGATGTTAACACAGCCCCTGTGCTTTCCCTCCACCATGCCCTGAGATCCACGGTCCCCAGCTTCACATGGACTGAGCCCAAAACCATAAGAAAATGTCTTCTTTCCTCTAAGTTGTGTGGTCAGGTCTTTATATTATGGCTGCAAGAATACTGATGGATACAATACTGAACCCATCTTTTTGGCCCCATGGTATGAGGATAGAACAGAAAGCAGCCACTTTCTCCAGGGTATGAGGTTTCAATTATCCGAGCAAGTAGGTGAGGGAGAATGTCAGAGAAATGGCTGGACATATAAGGTCAGTGGCTGACCATGAGTTCCAGAGGGCACAGTTCAACAGACCTGAGAACTCGAGGTGAGAGGGGCAGAGAGATTAGGTCAGAGAAGAAGGAGCTTAGAGCCTCGTGAGCATTGAGATGAAGATGGAGGAAAGCTGACTCTGGAGTGATTCATCTTAATGGTCTCAAGGCGGAAGGTAGTGTTGGAGCTGTGCCTGTTGCAAAGGGGGTGATAGAAGGGAAGAGTTCTGGGGATACTACTTCTCTCCTGCCAAAAGAAATAGAGATGGGGGGACTGCCTGTGTGTTTCTGGAGCTCTTCATTATTCATCTGGCTGGAAATTATAGACAATTTCAATTTTCTTTTTACTCATCTGATTCTAAGATTTCTATTATAAAAGTATATCCTTTTTGTGATGAAAATAGTTTTTTCTAGTCACAGAGCTTTCCAATTCTTTCAACAGTCACATGACTCGGAATTAACCATCTTAAAAATTTAGAGATTGTCTATTTATTAAAAATGTGAATGGAAGGTTAAAGTATTTCCTAAATTCACAAAGGTAGGAGAGTGCCTATCATTTCACACACGTAAGTCTGTGTTCCAGAATCATCACTGTATTAGTCAAGGTTCTCTAGAGTAACAGAACTCACAGGATATGTGTATTATAAAAGGGGATTTATCAGATCAGCTTACACTCCAAAGTGGTGTAGTCCCAAGTGGCCGCTTGCACACAGAGAGCCAGGGAAACCAGTGGCTAATTGAGCCATCTAAGAGCTGGAGTCTCAGAATAGGAGCAACTAATGGTGCAGTTCTAGCAAGGAAACTCCCTGAGAAAATGTTGGTGAGAGTCCAGTCCACAGAGCAACAGAGCTGACGTCCAACATCCCCGGTGAGAGCAGACGCACCTTCCCTCAGGAAGAACCACACGTGCTTTCACACTGCTTCCTCCTCCTTTTCATCACAGTCCCCAGCACTGTCCTCAACCTGCTGTTCCACAGGCCAATCATCTCACCAACACACCCAAAGACACATCAAGTTAGATGTCTTGTCTTGTAATCCAGTCAAATTGACGATCCAGATTGACCATCACAATCACCAAATGGCCTAGAACCTAATTTTTCTATGCTGTCACTGCAATATTTACCCCAAGGAATGAGTATTCAACGTACTTTCCAAGTACTCTCTGCAGTCGGCTACTATTCTCTCGTTCACTGAAATTTTAAAGTATCAGAGTATCTCTTGGTTTGCCAGATCAGGATCAGAGAAAGCTGTTGTTTAAATTCAATCACCCACAAAGAATTTGTCTTAACGGAAGGTGATGGTGGAGGGGAGACACCCTAATGAGCATGGCATACTTTCATGAACACATCAAAGTCAATCACTAAACTGACCTTGAGAAGGAGGGAGGAGGAGGGAGTGGGGCGGGAATTGGGGAAGGGTTAAATGAGAAATGTGTGCATGTATGCCTTTACCTGTATCAGCTTGCACCTAACAAAGATATGTGATTACAATGCACCAATTAAAAATTAAAAATAAATTAATTAATTAAAGAATGAGTTATTGTTACAGCTGAAAAAAAATAAAATAAAATAAATTCAATCACCCTCAGAAAGGAGGCTGTAGCTAGCCACACAGGTATCTTTTTCCAGACACTGGGAGATAGTCATTCATGAGAAACCAGCAAAAGCCAATCCAAATAATTTCTAAAATCATTATCAGGTAGATTATTACCAAGACCAGGAGAAACTATTCACAGAGCCCAGACAGAACATTTCCTTCTCTACAAGAAGGTACACTGTGCCACCCCGTTCCCTTGTGAATCACTTCCCACCAAGAGAACCCCAGCATCACTCCCAAAAAGCCCATTCCTTTATAACCAACAGACTATTGAGCTCTCCAAATTGCAAGAAAGACTTCAAAATGGGTCACTTAGAATAAAATGTGTTTCCTGAAGAAGAAATTGGAATGGCTGCTTGGAGCATTTGAAAGCTTGTATTTACCCAGGGAACAGGGACTTCTTTTGGAGTTACTTTTCCCTGAAATGGGCAATCTTGCTGTTACACTAAAAAAAAAAAAAAGAAAGAAAAATTAAAAAAAAAAAAAAAAACTCCCAGCCAGCCCAGTATTTACTAGCTTTCCTGAGCATTTAGCAGCAACCACAATGAGGCCTCTGTCTGGAAGAGCCATCTGTGATCTGACAGTAATCTCAGCCTGTGTGCCATCTTTACTCTGTGTGTGTGTGTGTGTGTGTGTGTGTGCACGCCATCTTTAAAAAAACCAACCAGACTTTTCTCCAATTCTTTGCTGCCCCTAGGCCTATTTGTCTAGACTCCTGAGCTGATCTGTTTGTGCTTTATGTCTAATTTTAAAGGAAAGTGTTCAGGGTGGTTTTTTAGGGATAGTTTAGCTTGGGTTAGGTCTACTCCACATACTTCTTATTATCCTCCTAGGACCAGAGGGGTAACTCAAACATATTCTCCTCACAGTAATGATACAATACAATAAAGAAAATGAAACCACACAAGGCCACTTAAAAAGAAAAGCTCATCAATGACACACTATTACCTCTACCTCTTTCTATTGATCAAAGCAATCATGTAGCCCAACCCAAGGTCAAGACACAAGGAAATAGACTCCCATCCCTTTGTAGGGGGAACTACAGAGTCCCATGGCAAATGGCATGGGTACAGGAAATGGTGATAAATTGGAGCTAAAAATGCAACCTACTACAAAGGCTAATATAGGTGAGGTATCACACAAGAATCAAAGAGCTACACTAATATTTAGCAGCATTGCTGATGCACATCAGAGATTATGAGTCCTTCAAGGCCTTGGAGAACTTGACTTACAATGTGTCTAGAAGAATGTAAATGGAGCCTATTTAGGAAAAAAGTCTTATTCCCCTCAAGAAATAGATCAGGAGGATTGTAGGAGCATTGAAAACCAACCAGTGTCATTCTAAACTCACATGACACATTAATGATGAACAGTATATTAGTCTATTTTCTGTTGCTATTACAAAAAAACCTGAGGCTGGATACTTTATTTTTAAAAGAGATTTATTTAGCTCACAGTCTTAAAAGCTGAAAGTCTAAGATTGAGCAGCTCCATCCATTTGGCCTCTGGTAAGGACCCCATGGTGGATAGGATCACAATGGCAGAAGCAGGTATAGAAGAGAGAGGGCAGTCATATGAACAGGAAGCCAGGGAGATTCAGGAACCATGCTTGCTCTTTTTATAATAACTCACTCTTGCAAGAACTAACTCACACCAGGAGATAAGTATTAATCCCTCTCTGAGGGTGGCACCCCCAATGACCTAATCACTTTTCACTAGGTCCGACTTCCCAGAGCTTCTACTGTCTCTCACATCACCACACTCGGAACAAAGCTTCCGACATGTGAAACTTTGGGAGACACACCCAAACTTTTATTGAGCACTTTTTATTGAGCATCTTCTATGTGTTAGGTCATTTATATCTGCTTTTTTATTTAAGGTCTCACCACAAACTGGCAAGCTGTTATTATTCCTGCTTTCAAAGGAAGGAATTGACTCTGAATGGCTGAGGTACTTGCTCAATATTACATGTCTTAAATGAAAAATGAAAGATATGAGTTTCAAATTCATGTTGGTCCTAATTCCATATGTATTTTCTATCCAATACCTCCCATGAGATTAGGTTAACAAATCTCTTGATGCCTATAATATATACATACAGACAGACAGACACAAAAACTCTCCATAGGATAATGTGGGGGGAGGATACAAGGGAACAAGAGATGTAGTTAAATGAAAAAAGCAAGGTGAAAAACACTTTGCACAGAATACTATATTTAGGGTTTAAAAAAGAGAGAGGGCAAGGATAGGTAAGACAAATAAAACATGTACACACCTATGCATGCAGAGACTCCAGAGCAATACCTAAGAAACTAAGGAGCTGGGAGGAAGTGCAGTAGGGATGAGGGTGGGAGGGAGAAGCCCATGAATGTTTTAGGGATGCTTCCTGCTTCTCTAAACAATGTGAATGCTAAAGCTAGTCACAAAACTAAAGATATATAAATGAATATTAAGGCAGGAAAATGGAACAGAAAGATGCTACGGTTTTGAGTTTATTGAAACCATCTACAAAGCTCCATTCAAAGAGCAGCAGTTTGAAGGGGGCATTTACAGACCCAAATGGCCTTCCACCCATTGTCAGACCATTCTCTGAATAAGAAAAGATATGACATAGACAGCCTCATCTAGAACAGTGCTGCCAGGACAGTGACCCAGAGCTATTATTAGGGAAAATCAATGCCATCTCTCCACACTAGCAGATGTTGATCACTCCTGGCTAGATTTAGCCTCAAATGGTACTGCCTTTGATTTGCTGCCTGGAATCTCTTTGCATCTCACTGCGTCAAATCCTAAGACCTCTTCTTCCCTTCCATGTAATTCTTCTTACTGGATGTCACTGATTGATTTTCCTTTATTATTTCTTATCAGTTCCTACTATGTATAAGTTTCATGTTTCCAATTCACTTGAATTATATATCAGTGACTGTTTTTTTTTTCATTTGCAGATCATTTGTTAAACATTTATTTCATGTGAACTTTAACTATAAAGTGAACATTTTTAATACAACATAACTTGTGTACATAAATGTTTTCATTTCAAAGTAGTCACTGCAGGAGGATGTTATACCCCTAACAATTTAGAAGATGATACTCATAACTCTGTTCTTCTTGCCATTAAGTGAAAAACATGATGATACTTTCTCTTGCCAAGTTCATCCTTTAAGACTCAGATCTAGCATCATCTCCCCCTGTTGGCCTCTCTGGAATCCTCAGGTGTTCATTCTTTATAACCCCATAGTTTCTGATCATGGCAGATTATATTTCCAAGATGGCGGCAATAGCTTCTCCCACCCACATACTGTTCTTCAATAACTTTGGCACTTCTTCCATTAAGAGACTGTCTAAATTCCCTCTCCTTACATTTAAGCAGGCTTATCTCCATTATAGCAGAGGAGATGCTGTGTGACTTGCAGAGCTAGATCACAAGCGGTGTTAAAATTCCTTCCACAGGAAGAAACCATGTGCAGGTGGCCTGGCCAACCTTCCCAGCCAAGGTCTCAGACAGCAGCCAGCACCAACTAGCAGATATATGTCTAGCCCTGAGCCGTCAACTCACCCTCAGTCTTCAAGTCATCCCTATCAACGCTTCAGATATTCGTGGGCCCAAAGCAAGACATCTCTACTATGCCTGTTTGGAATTCCTGACCCACAGAATCCACAAACATAACAAAATGTTTGCTCTTTTATGCCACCAAGGAAAGGGTGATTTAAAGTACAGCAAGTGTCTGAAATAGGTTTTAGTGCCTGGAAGTGAAGTGATATCATAGTAAATCTTAAAGCATTGACTTAGGACTGGTTGGTTGGTAGAAATAAGGCTTTACAGAGGCTATTGGTGAGGTGTTAAAGGAACATATTTTAAAATTTCATTGAAAACTGGAGTGACAGAAACTCTTGTTCTATAGAAGCAGAAAGTTTAGCAACACTGTCACATGCAGGAACATAGCAAATAGGAAATGTATCTCATGGACTCAATGATCTAGGTCAGGAGATTTGTAGTCAGAATATTGAAAATGACACATGGCTTCTTCTTGTTTCCTATGATAAAATGTGAGGAAAGAAATGAGTTAAAGAAGGATATACTAAGTGTAAAAAAAAATCGGAGCTTGATAGATTCAAAAATAAATGTTTTCTTATCCACAGTTTCTCCAGCAATAAATAATTCTTAAATTAAGAAGAAACCTCAAGCCAAAGATTAAATTCAGGAATGAACACTAAGATCCTTTGCTAAAACCTTACAGGTTTTAGCAATTTCTCGAACAGGCCAAAGGCCAAAGGCCCTCTAAAGACCTAAAAAGGCAACATGATATAAATTATGATGTGAGGCCAAAATGCACCAATAAAAGCACATTTAAAAAAAAACCTTATCGGGACCCCAGGCTGAACCCTCAACTGTGAGGCCCCAATAAAGACAATGACTGAACGTTGCTGGTTCAAACTTCTCTTTATTATACCTCTCTCTCTCTCTCTCTCTCTCTGGGATCGAGGACACTACCCAAGCAGTAATAGTAACCGTTCCTCGCAATAGTACCTCTCCAACAGACCCCCAACAATCTACGCCTCCAGCAACAACAACAGCAACCACCCGCCTTCCTCCCTTCCTGGCGAGAGGCGGAGACTCTTAAAGCCTCGCAGGGCCTGAGTCACGAGGTGCCCGCATACAGCTCTCACCTGGGCAGGCCACGGGCCGGGCGTGCTGGTGCATGCGCTCTAGCGTGGGGCAGCCCTAGGATGTTACCACCTGCAGCCGCTCCTGGCACTCTGCCAGGCACCATCTAGAGGCGAGGTCTAGCCAGGCCCAGCTAAGACCCCAACAAACCTAAAAGGGCTTTTTTTTTTTTTTTTTTTTTTTTTTTTGCGGTACTAGGGATTGAACTCAGGGGCATTCTACCTCCGAGCTATACCCCCAGCCCTATTTTTTATTCTTTATTTTGAAACAAGGGTCTCACTAAGCTGCGGAGTGCCTCACTAGGTAGCTGAGGCTGGCCGAGAATCCGGATCCTCCCGTCTCAGCCTCCCAAATGCTGGGATTACTAAATATGCCCGGCTTCTAAAAGGGCATTTGTTACAGATATTCTCTATTAAACAATATAGTTTCTAAAAGCTATAAGGACAGTGTTTCACAGTAGTCTCACAGGGATCCTAAGGTAGAGTTTCTTGCCAGGAGTTTTATGGGCATGTGTCCCCCCCCCCCCCAATGAATAGAGTTTATAAATAGATGCCCAAGAAACCTGCAAAGTTTCTTAAAAGATCATCTTTAAGTTAAAAAGGCAAAGACAGGAGTTCTTCAACTCTTGAACTACTATGGGTGTGAAATTGGGTGAGAAAACTATTCTGTAGCAAATCAGCAGCTTCTTAGAAAAAAGAAAGGATAACTCAGAGGGTGGACCCAAAATCAAAGAGAAAAACTACCAGGCAGTAGGACTGAGCCTAGTGAAAGAACTGCTGACATATGTCCAGCTCAGTTTCAAAACTGCTGTGGACCAGTGACTGTTGTGTGCTTTCTGCCTCTCCCCTTTTCAGATGGGGTACTATTGCCATTACCCAGTGTGTACCCTACAATTGTCTCCTGGATGGGAGGGGGAAAGACAGCTAACTTGTCTCTTTAGTTCACTACTCTTCAAAGAAACTGAACTCGAAGAGATGCATGAAAAAACCTTCACCCACATTGGGCCTGATCTAATTGATGAGATCCTGGACTCGCAGCTGATACTGTATCGGGATGAGATTGGAGGTCTTGGTGAAAGGGATGAGTGTACTTATTATGCCCCAGGAATTTGAGTTCTGAGGCCAGAGGGTGGACTGTGGAGTACTGTACCTTCCAATCCCACGTGTTCTTCTTACACTATGACTTTGGCACTTCTCCTATTGAGAAGTGGGGTTTACATCCCCTCCCCTGGAATCTGGGGTGGGGGTGAGGCTTGGAACTCTGGCAAAAGTGGCATTCTGTTTCCACCTGTGTGACCAGGTTATAGAAGACTATGCACCTATAATCCTAGTACTTGAAAAGCTGAGCCAGGAGGATTGCAGGTTCAAAGCCAGCCTCAGCAACTTAGCAAGGCCCTCAGCAACCTGGTTTCAAAAGTAAAATATGGCTGGGCATGGTGGCGCATACTTGTAATCCCAGCATTCCGGAGGCTGAGACCGGAGGATCCGGGTTCGTGGCCAGCCTCAGCTACCTAATGAGGCACTCCACAACTTAGCGAGATCCAGTTTCAAAATAAAGAATAAAAAATAGGGCTGGGGGTATAGCTCAGAGGTAGAATGCCCCTGGGTTCAATCAGTTTTTTAATTTATTTTTTATTGGTGCATTGTAATCATACATCTTGATGAAGTTCTGGGTGATAAAAGCATACAGGCACACAGAACTCAGTGAACCCTCCCCTAGTTCCCACCCAACTCTCCCTCCCTCCCCACCTTCCCGTGCTGGACACAGTGATTGGCTTTGATAAGTTTGTATATGTACCTCATGTCCACTGAAGTGTTTCCCTCTTCAAGGCTTCCATCTCCCTTGTGAGGTCTCCTCCTTTACTCCACTAAGGTTTCTTCTCCTTTGCCTGGAGTCCCTCCTGGATCCCAAGTTCTCCCTAGCTTCCACATATTAGAGGAAACAAAAATGGATGTCATTTTATGTCCCTAAGTTTGAGGTGGTTTGTTACACAGTGATGAAAACAGAACAACTATGAAGTAACCGCCAGGACCAGCAGTCAAGCTTCAGACTCTGGAGATGTGCCCAGGTTACAGTCCCAGCCTCCCCCTTTTACCAGCCGTGCGACTGCAGGCAGGGACCCCAGATAATCACAAGGAATGAATGGGATAGCTCATATAAAGTACAAGGCAGAATGCATGATACATGGTAGGTGCTCGCTCAATGTCTGACTGCCGTGATTATTTTTATCTTTGCCTTTATCACTTTATCACTTAGAAATTATTTATTTATGTGCCTATATCTATCACTAAGCCATAAATGTCTTGATACCAGGAACTATATCTTGTTCATCTGTGCAACTTAGTGCCTGGCCCAGTTTACTTAATTCATTATTTTAAATCTCATATAATAGAATATACAAAATATTTGGTAAATGGGCTGGGTGTGGTAGCACATGCCTATGATCCCAGCTATGGGGGAGGCTGAAGCAGGAGGATTGCAAGTTTGAGGCCAGCCTGGGAAACTTAGCAAGACAGTCTAAAAATAAAAAACAAAAAGGGCTAGGGATGTAGCTCAGTGGTAGAGCATTTGCCTACGTGCCGGAGGCCCTGAGGTTCAATCCTCAGAACCACAAATATATACATACATTTGGCAAATGGTAGTGTGTTATGAAAGTATATCTAATCAACCTCAGATCTGATTCATAGCCACAGAGCAATTGTGTAGCCAGGCATTTTCACAGGAGTCATCAAAAACTATCTTCTTAGCAGCACTATGAAATGTTATTTTCATTTCACAAGTGAAGAAACTGAGACTCTGGTAAGTTAAGGACTTGCTCACCGTCACTGGTGGGGTTCACATCACCCATGCTAACCCCACATGTACAGCAAGCCCTTCTGCACCATGCCTGCCAGCGTGGCACGATCCCCAGTCCTTCAGATCTCCCCCTCCTGGGCACATTTTCATCCACTGAATAGTACAAAAATCATATGGCATTTACATGGATGAATAAAAGGATATCTAATATTTTTCTCTAAAATCTGGCATAACAACATATAATGACTGATTTTCTGGCATGCTTAGAAACGCCTCCAAAGTAAGAGTGACAACAGTGTTTCTAACAACTTTAGATTTCGATACCCAAAGGGGAAGAGAAACACTTATTTCAATGTATTACATTATTATCAGGCATCATATTTTCCACCTTCTAAGTGTTTCCTCTAACCATTATGCCCAGCCTAGAGGGAAGATGAAGCTTTGGAAAGACGCTTCACATCGTGCGTGGACCAGCAGCCTGAACAAAAGGTGAAAAGCTTGGAGCAAAAGGCAAGGAAAATACTTTCAACAACGTGTTGATTCGTTTCCTAGTCAATAAATGGTCCTGTTAGTCCCGTAAGTGATGAATCCATCTAGAAAAGGATACTTGAAATATATTCAGAATTGCATTTTATGGAGAGGGAGAATTCAAACAATTTAAGCAAGAGGTTTTTCCCCCTACACTGTTTCCAACTTGACAAGTATTTATATAAAAGGAAGCCTAAATATTTTCTTAGTCCTTTGAAGAAAAATATTATGACTAAGTATGAAAAGGCTGGATTTCAAGCCTACAAGAAAGCAATCCCTTCTCTCAAATAAAAATGACTTTTAACAAGAAACCTTCTGTTCATAAAGTGGTAGCCCCCAGATAATTTTAAAAAGCTGGAAATAAATTTTTAAATATAATTTAATCATTATTCATTGACTCATTCAACAAATATTTAGAGAGTGGATGCTGATGTCAAGTACAACCCTGGTTGCTGGGTAAGCAATGATAAAATCCTAAAAGCATCCTCTCTACCTTTAGTTCACAGTCTAACTGAGAAGAAAAGCTCAGCAGTGATTGCTGAGTGTATAAGGGGTAGGAAGAACGACCCTCTAAGCCATGGGGATCTGGAAATCTCCAAAAGGTGACATATGATCTCATATCAGAAGGATGATGGAGCCGGGCGTGGTGGCGCACGCTTGTAATCCCAGCATTCGGGAGGCTGAGACCGAAGGATCCGGGTTCGCGGCCAGCCTCAGCTACCTAGTGAGGCACTCCGCAACTTAGTGAGACTCGGTTTCAAAATAAAGAATAAAAAATAGGGCTGGGAGTATAGCTCGGAGGTAGAATGCCCCTGAGTTCAATCCCCAGTACCGCAAAAAAAAAAAAGAAGGATGATGGTTTTCGAGGGCTACCATAACAAATCACTTATCACACACTGGGGATCTTAAAACAACAGCAATTCATTCTTTCACGGTTCTGGAGGTTGGAAGTCCAAAATTTAGGAATTAATGGGGCCATGTGCCCTCTGAGGCTCTGATTAGCATCTCCCTGCCTCTTCCTAGCTTCCAGTGATGGCTTTCAATCCTTGGCATTCCTGGGCTTGCAGCTGTATCACTGCACTGTCTGCCCTGTTGTCATGTGGTGTTCACCCTATGAGTCTCCCCTGGCCTTCCTATAGGGACACCGGTCATACTGGTTAAGGACTTGCCATATTCCAGGATGATCTCTTAACTAATTGTATCTGCAATGACCCTATTTCTAAATAAGGTCACATTCTGAAGTGCTGGGGGGGTCGAGACTTCAACATATCTTTTTAGGGGACAGAATTCAACCCACTACAGGTGGTTCAAAGCTACCAGGAGAAGACAGGTGGGACAGAGGGAAAGACCCAGAGAGAGCCCTTGACAAGAAGGAGCACAGCACTTGTGAGGAATGGAAGTCAGGTAGCAGATCATCCCATCTTCTCTCTTCTTTGCTTTTCCTGGTGTAAATGAGCCCAAAGACATTCTACCTCTGAGCTACATTCCCCCACCCACCCACCAACTCTTTTTATGTTGAAATAGGGTCTTGCTAATTTTCTGAGGCTGCTTCAAACCTACAATCCTCCTGTCTTGGCATCTCAAGTACTGGGATTATAGATGTGCACCACCACACCCAGCTTATGCTGACCACTTTTATGACAACTTATTAAAACTGTGATGATTAAAACTTGGCTACCTTGGTCAAGAGTCAGAGAGCAAGCCATGGCACTAGTGCTCATGTTTCTGAGACCCTCCTGGAACACAGAGGTTTTCCAGACACTCTCTCTCTCAGTAGCCAGGACTAAACCATACTTTAAAATAGTTTGCCCTTCACTCCTTCAGATCCTGGGAGATTTTGCATGTAGTTTGAAGTCTTGGACTATATTACTAAACCAAGCCTCATTTTTTTTTTCTTTCGGTACTGTAGATTGAACCCAGGGGCATTCTACCTCCGAGCTATACCCCCAGCCCTATTTTTTTTTTTTATTCTTTATTTTGAAACCGAGTCTTACTAAGTTGCGGAGTGCCTCACTAGGTAGCTGAGGCTGGCCGCAAACCCAGATCCTCCGGTCTCAGCCTCCCAAATGCTGGGATTACAAGCATGCTCCACCACGCCCGGCCCAAGCCTCATTTTTAAAAAATGAATAAACAAACAAACAAAAAACACCTTGATGGTCTCTTTCATGGTACAAAATAAACTAGTTCCCAGAAGGCTGCATCTGAATGAGCCTCCACCCTTGTTTTGAAGGCTAGCCCACATCCTGAGGCTGTGGTCATTTGCTTCTTTGAATCCAGATCAACTTTATAACCAATTGTGAGACCACAAATCAAGATGCAATGCCTGGTCAGGCAATTCCTGTAAATCCTTCATCTGCTTACAACATTGAAAGTTGCAACAGATCCCAAGGGGTAGGGAAACTACATAGTTTATGCTGGACTAACTCAACAGAGCTTTAGTATCAAAGAAACTGTGGACTGTACCAAAGAGCTGGATCCAATTTGGGGTTATTGTCCTGAGGAGAGTGGGGTGGGTGCATATGCATGTGTTTCGTTGTTACCCAAACCACAGTTTACTCTGGAACAGGTTCTTCTAAGAAGTTACACGGGACACTGAGGGTGTCCTGTATTATCAGTTCAGCTTTTCCTTGAGTGCAATGCAAGTAGCTTGAAGCCATCAAATAACACATTTGTCTTCAATCCATAAGCTTTGTTTGACTTCTGCGAGCCTGGGCACCTAAGCAGTACTAAGGCTGGTTGTTAACACAAAGCTCAACACTAAATTCCTCCTAGCCTTGTCAGCTTGGTTGCACTTCAAAGCAAGACTGGCTCATGCAATGTGGAGCGCATATTTCCACATTTACTTCCCCTCCAGCTCTTGCCTATCCTACTCACATCCTCTGTGGGAAGAGGCAAAGAGAACACTCCCAGGCTTTTGCATTCTAAACCAGGAGGTTTCCTAGAAGCGCCTCTCACTCATTAAGAAGCCCCTCACTCATTAAGAAGCCCGGTAGGGAACAGCTACCAGGTTGAGGAAATAAGTTAAAGACATAATGGTATCCTGGAAAAACAAAACAAAACAAAACACCTGGAACTAGATGAGGATTTTATTGTGACCCTGCCTAGCAGGTACTATTTGACTGTGAAGAAAACGGTGAGATTTGCTTGGGTCTCAATTCCCCTCCGTGTGTGTGTGTGTGTGTGTGTGTGTGTGTGTGTGTGTGTGTGTGTGTGTGTGTTAGTTACTGGAGATTGAACAACCCAGGGGCCCTCTACCTCTGAACTACACCCTCAGCCCTTGTTTTATTTTGTATTCTGAAACAGGGTATCGCTAGATTCCTAAGAGTCTCGCTACCTTGCTGAAGCTGTCCTCAAACTTTCCATCCTCCTGTCTCAGCCTCCCAAGTACTAGGATTACAAGCTGAGCTGCCATGCCTGGCTTTAATTCCCTTTCCTTTAATTGAACACACCTTGCCTCCATGTACTTTCCAGGGTCATTAAACAGATTGAACAGGTTAATCGTGGAACAACACTTTGAAAATGACAAAGGACCATGACTACTGAAGGTGTGACTGCTGGTTCCCATATCTCAAAGCATCTCTCCGAAATCAGTTTCTCTGGCTGTCAGCCTCTGCCCCTCCAGCTGCCTGGCCATAGGAGGCAGTGCACCCCTGGATCCCCCACAGGCTTCTTCCCCTCCCCAACTCCTTCTCCTCAGCCATCAGGCATTCTCACCCATAGCCACATATTTCAGCCCAATGGCTGTCAACCCTAACTGTACGCTGGAATTAGCAAGGTGCTTTTTTAAATTGCCAATGCCTGGGCTGTTGCCCAAAAGCTTTCATTCAATTGGTCTGGGTGATCAATAATTCATAGTTTTAAAAACACCCCTGGTGATTCTAATTGTCAGCCATGATTCTCTTTTAAATAACTGTTTTGGAGACTTATGGTCTAAAAATCACAAAAATAATACATATTTATGGAGTAGTTACAATGTACCAAGCATTATGAAAGGTATTTAAATGCATCGACTCATTTTTTCCTCAGGGCCACCCTCTGCTATCAGTACTGCTACTAACACCTTTGCAGAGAGAAACTGAGGCTCATAGAGCTGAGGTACCTTACTGCCCGACACAGCAACTGAATGATAGGGCAAGATTTGGCTCTCTCTAACCAGGACACCAAAGCCACATCGGCAGTAAATGAGTTTGGGGGAACACTGAGAAACGTTATTGAAAAAGAGAGAAGGTGGAGAAATTTGTCATGTCAAAATTCATCTTCAAACTCAAAAGCCTTCAGAGGCAGCACGGTTAAAGAATTTTTTCATTCCCATATCTCAAATGTATGGTTGACCCTGGAATATATTAAAATTTGAGGTTTAATTTCATTTTATATTGCATTCCATAAAACAGTGTTATCTCGCTCTCAGATTTCATAGTCTAAAGAGAAGTATAAATGATGAGGTTTCGGGGAGGGAAAAGGCCTGAGGACTTCCAAATTGTTCCCAGTGAAGGAAGACACCCTTTTCTTTCCCTCTTTCCTAACTCCACACAAGCCACAGCAATAAGTAATAAGCTTAGACCATCCATATGCTGCAGAATCTCTGTTTTCTGTGTCTGGCTGGAGCAGAGCTCATTCTCATGAAAATGTGTAGGTTATGTGGTTTCCTCGCTGTGTTCACAGAGCCCTGGGGGTTTCTGGGGCCATTCAGGGTGGAGGAAAATATTAGGAGGAGAGGAAGCAGAGCTGAGCAGGGAGTCCTGGAGGCTTTCTATCTCTCCTCCGCCCCGTGCCAGAGCCCTTCAGCTTTCGTCTCCTTGACCTGTGAAATTTCACATACGCTTCAGTTTGAAGAATTGGCAGTTCCTCTACTTAAATGCCAAAGTTTGAAAAACATGATCTTAGCTAATAAGCTATAATTTAGACCCTGAGCAAATTTCTAATTTTCAAAAAATAGGATTACGACAAAATGTGTTCATCCTAACCCTGGACTGAACCAATCTGAATGATTCTGAAAGTACCACTAGGTTGTACGATGGAAGTAGCAGTCAATAAATTTCTCTGGTTAATAGGATGATGGTAACAGCATTTTCCATTCTTGCCTTTGCCAATATGTGATAGATTCACAAAGTAAACCCTCAAGGCTGTTCTTAATAAAAGTCCATGAGCTGCTTAGAGACAGATCTGAAAGAACCTGGACAGCCCTTAGTGTCCCCAGGGTTCAGAAACCTTGCTCAGCCTTCCCATCGGACGCAAAAGCAGCCACAGCAGCAGGAGCCGGAATGTTCAGCAGCAGTGGCCTGGGTTGCTGCCTTGGCGAGCAGGTAGCACCATATTGTCAAGTACATTGCATCATTTTCCCCATGAGGTTTAAAGTGAGGACTTTAATAGCATTTTAGAATAACATCTGTGTCATTTTCTGATTACAAAAGTAATATTTTGATAGGTAACTGACTTCATTATGCTTCTGCCTCCTCCTTAGATCTCTGAAGCCAAGAATTACAAAACTTTCCTTCTTATTTAAAATAGGAAGAGCTGGCCGTGGTGGCGCACACTTGTAATCCCAGCATTCGGGAGGCTGAGACCGGAGGATCCGGGTTCGCAGCCAGCCTCAGCTACCTAGTGAGGCCCTCAGCAACTTAGTGAGACCCGGTTTCAAAATAAAGAATAAAAAATAGGGTTGGGGATATAGCTCGGAGGTAGACTGCCCCTGAGTTCAATCCCTAGTACCGCAAAAAAAAAAAAAATAGGAAGAAGGAAAAATCACAGGAAGAAAAACGTAAGTTGCTCTTTTAACGAATTCACCTGCAACAAAAGGATTTTTGTTTATAGGGATGATTGAGCTGTACGTTTGTCAAAAATATCTTCTCACTTTAGCAAAAAATTCTGAAAAGCACCATTTTTATAGCTGTATGATATCTCCATTATAAAAGCACATAATACTTTAATTATCCTTCTATTTTTTTTCCAGCACTGGGAATTGAACCCAGGGGCATTCTTCCTCTGAGCTACACCCTCAGCCCTATTATTTTTATTCTTTATTTTGAAACAGGGTCTCACTAAGTTGCAGAGGGCTTCACTAAGTAGCTGAAGCTGGCTGTGAACCTGGATCCTCCTGTCTCAGCCTCCCAAGTACTGGGATTACAAGCGTGGACCACCATGCCCGGCTCATTCTTCTATTTTTTGACCTTTCAGATTGTTTCCACTTTCAGGTTCTGATGAATAACATGGCAATGAATGTCTTTGAGCGTAAATCTTGGCCTGCACATAATACTATTCCTTATAGATAACTAACAATAGCCAGTGTTTTCGTTGACTTTCCTGTCTCTGCAACCAAAATACCTCAGAAGCACAACCTAGAAGAAAAAAGGTTTATCGGGGCGCACGTTTTCAGAGTTCTTTCCGTGGTCAGCTAACTCAAACCACTGTGCAGGACACATGACAGGGAATCGCCACGCTTAGCTTATGGTAACAGAAAGCAAAGAGCTAGAGAGGAGGTGGCCAGGGACAGCACAGTCCCCAAGGCCACACCCCCAGTGATCCACCTCCTGCAACCACGTCCCCCCGCCAAACCGGGCTGCATTACCTAGCACATGCGCTTCTCTGGGGGACATTTTATATCCGACCATCACAAGCAGCAATGCTAGAGTTCTTTAACATCATATTTTAATAAGATACCCCTTCCTATTCTCCCCCTACCTCTGGGCTTTTCCATATTCTTTTCTTCTTGGTGACCTTTCTTTACTTGGTACCCTTAATGATTTCCGGATATACCTCTGAGCTTCTGTCTTGTTTTGTTTTCAAAGACTCTTCTGAGGGTTCTGTTGTCATACAGCCCTGTCAGGTGTCCTGGCTGTTAGATCTGAGCTCCTAATCAGGATGGCGTTCTCGCTGCCGACGCCATCTCTTAGCATCCTACAGCCTATTATACTTTACAAGCCATTTCCCAGGATCTTTCAGTAGGTAAGTTGGCTCTTACAGCCTCCTCTTCTTTTAATACCCCTGTGTTTTCAAAGCATATTCTAAAATAGGTAGAAAACAGCCTTTACACCACAAACCCGCACTTTCTGAACTCCATCTTTTTCCACAGGAAAGCCTTAATGTTTAGAGACAGTATGGCTTTGTATAATTCTTTTAGATCAGAATTGCACTAGGGAACATGGCAGAGTTGCTGAAATTTGCACTTGTTAGCATCCAAGTTATAGTTAAACACCTTTCCATATTTAGTATGTGAGCAAAATAGGCCCGTAGATCCATACCAGCCATCTCTCGGTGGCTAAATTAAATGAAGCCAAATTTTAGTCTTTGGAAACACAAGGAGCTTTTGAACATATCCAAGTATCTTCATTTCTTAATGATTTCACCCTTTGGCACTTTTAGACTGAAAAAAAAATAGTTTCGGTGTTGTTTGCTTAAAATTTTTCCAATTCAAAGGTCAGTAATCTTCAGAAAGCCCCATGGGTCACATAGCTCCCAACTCTGCAGGGCAGCCTCTATTCCCACCATAGCTTCCCCATCCTGCCCACCTTCCTTCATTTGAGGGCTTACCAAATGCCACAGCAGGGACCGTGGTCCACTGTGAGACCAGATGAACCCCATCTGCCTGGCATTCAATAGAGAGAGTTCTAGTCAAAAATCAATGTTTCTCTTCTCTGCTACACAACCTGCATAAAGAGTCTTCCCTGTGTATAAACATATCTGATAAGAATACACAAACCAACCCCTCTGGGAAATCGAGGCTATTTTAAATGGAGCCTTCCTCTTCCTGCAAACTCCATAGCATTCGTTTAATCAGAAAATGAACCTGACCAGGACTGAAATTTGGCCCAAATGCATCCAGATGACTATGGTAGTGGTTAAATATTGAAATACCCCAGAACCAACTGTTAAATAATTATGTTTCTGGAATACTCCATTCCTGATGCCAGGCCTCTCCCTAGCGGTCCCTCCCCAGGATCCAGCAACTAAACAGTTAACATCTGGCACAACAGAGAACTTTAGCTCCATAACTGAACACCACTGAACCAGGCTCTGTTCTGATTGATGATCGAGTTCAGGAGTGACAGATATTTTGAACATCACTCTTGAACTGGACTCATGTGTCAGCTAATCTAAAAAAAAAAAAAAAAAAATCATGGGATATGTATTTACTATAGCTTCAATGGGATGTGTTTGTTTGTTTGTTTGTTTGCAGTACTGGGGATTGAACTCAGGGGCATTCTACCTCCGAGCTATACCCCCAGCCCTATTTTTTATTCTTTATTTTGAAACAGGGTCTCACTAAGTTGTGGAATGCCTCACTAAGCAGCAGGCTGGTCAAGAACCCTGATCCTCCGGTCTCAGCCTCCCAAATGCTGGGATTACAAGCACGTGCCACCACACCCGGCTGGGATGTTATTTTATTCTCGCTTCTTGTTATTGAACAAATATTTATTAGGCTTCTACTCAATGGTGAGCAGAACACAGTCTTGTCTCCAGGAAACTTACAATCTAGTGATAAAGATGGATAACTAAAATAATTTCAATAATGTGCAATAAATGCTACAATGGGTCAGGGAGAGTGTGTTAGGAGATCTCAGAGGAGAAGGTGTGGGGGGATCCACAGGAGGAGGTGACGGTGAAGATGAACTTTAGGGTCATGTCTACATAAGCCACATTCATGGGGGTGAGGGCAAATGTTGTGCTGAGAAAGTACAAGCAGAGTAGAAAGGCCTGGAACCAAAGAGAAGCAGACAAGTCTTGGGAGTTATCAGTAGTTCATGGGTCAGGTAGAAGGCAAGAATGAGAAATGAAACTAGGAAGTTAAGCCAAAGACTAACTGGCTTTTCAATTGCACTTACACTGAATTGTACTTGACTAGCCTATTTTCTTTCTCTCTTTTTTTTTTTTTTTTTTTTTTTTTTTTTTGGTACTGGGGATTGAACCCAGGGGCATTCAACCTCCAAGTTACACCCCAGCCCTATTTTTTTATTCTTTATTTTGAAACAGGGTCTCACTAAGTTGCAGAGGGCCTCACTAAGTAGCTGAGGCTGGCTGCGAACCCTGATACTCCGGTCTCAGCCTCCCAAGTACTGGGATTACAAGTATGCGCCACCACGCCCGGCTGTACTTGTCTATTTTCATTCCTGGATATCTCAGAGTACTTATGGTACCAAGCTATAGTCAAACAGGCCAAGATTCTGCCAGCAATTTGACTCCCAAGACTTCTGAGAGTCTACCAAGATTCTCCTGCACAGTCAACAGGTCAGCTATGAACAAGAAGATGAGCAAGGAGCTGAGAGTTGGTTCCTGGTTCCCGAGACTGATGATGCCTGCATGATTAGTGCCTGGCATGGAAGGCACCAGTGAATATCTGTTGAATGGACGAATGAATGGGAATACATTTTGAAGGAGTTTGAGGGAGAGGGATTTATAGAACTTTGCCACCTTCACACTTGCCCTCACCCATTGCTTCTTGCTTCTTGACTCTTGGTTTGTTTTTTTTTTTCCTCCTCCTCCTCCTTTCCTCTTCCTTTCTTCTTCTTCTTCTTCTTCTTCTTCTTCTTCTTCTTCTTCTTCTTCTTCTTCTCTCTCTCTCTCTCTCTCTCTCTCTCTCTCTCTCTCTCTCTCCCTCTTCCTCTCCTCTCCCTCTCCCTCTCCCTCTTCCTTTCTCCGTCTCTTTCTCTCTCCCTCTCTCCCTCACTCACTCACAATAAAACTGAGGGCCTCACACAGGCTAGGCAACTGCTCCACCATTGAGCTACACCCCAGCTCTCTTCCTCCTTATTCATCGGTGACTGGTGTCCTCAAAATACCAGCTCATCCCATCTTCCCTTCCACTTTGTGGTTTTAGCACGCAAAATCCCTGGACACTTTTCCTCCCCATTCCAGTCCCAGCAAACCAGAATGGCTTGTCACCCTTCTACTGAACTGCTTCATTTACAAGGGGGAAATTCCGAAGATAATGGAACACTTTAATCACTCCGGGGGCAGAAAAATTATTTGTGAGGGAAGATTTCCAAGGCTCACATAAATCTGCCAGATGAACAAGGCAGGAAAGGGCACTCTAAGGAGGAACGGCATAGGCGAAGGCCTGGGAGCTCTCTGTCTGAATGAATCAGAGGGTCAAGGAATGGCAGGAGGGAAGGAGGAGGGGAAGGGAGAGATTTCTAATTCTGAAGACAGATCTTTCAGTAATGAAAGATCAGATACACTCAAGGTCATGCACAAGTCATAGTTGCTGAAAAGAAGCCCTTTTGACTGCCAGTTTAGATGAGCTGAACTCTTGTCCTGGTCCTCTGCTTTGAATAGTCAAGAATCTTCCAAACTTCCCACTATTCCCAAGGGAGAGTGTGGTCTGGATCCAATCCTATCTATGATACTCACTCTGTTAGCTCCTATTGTTAATGTGAATAAGTAAGAAGTCTGATGTGATGAAATGCCACCACGGGCTGCTCAGTATCAGTGTGCAAAGGGCTAATTTATTTTTTTATCTACTATTTACGTATAAATGTCTGACTCAGAGCATCTCACCTTCTCTCCAGGGACTCAAGCAGCAAAGTTGATGAGACACCTGAAGATTACACAGCAGAGCATAGGTTCATTTCTTCTCGCTTCCTAACTCTGCTCCACACATCTGTTTTCCCTTGTGGAAACCTCTGTTTACCAGCAGAACAGCACAGAGGTCCTATATATAAATGTATTGTTCTTTGTTGTTGTTTTTGCTTTCTTCGTGGTACTGGAGATTGAACCCAGGGGCGTTCTACCTCTAAGCTACACCCCCCAGCCCTATTTTATTTTTTTATTTTGAAAGAGTCTCTTCATTAATTCAGTATAACCCCAAATAATTTTCACTAATTTGCAGCAACCAAAATCATGGCTTACTCTTTGATATTCTTAAACAATATTCATTATTGGTAGCAGTAAGATATTCAAAGTGAAAACTGTGAGAGCACCAGGCGTGGTGGTGCATGCTTGTAATCCCAGCATTTGGGAGGCTGAGACCGGAGGATGCAGGTTCGAGACCAGCCTCAGCTACTTTGAGGCATTCTGCAACTTAGTGAGACCCTGTTTCAAAATAAAATAGGGCTGGGGGTATAGCTCGGAGGTAGAATGCCCCTGAGTTCAATCCCCAGTACCGAAAAAAAAAAAAAAAAAAGAAAAGAAAACTGTGAGAGGAAATTATATCATTGCTACAGATGAAAGAAAAAATAGAAGCTTAAAATGAAAAGAAAAAGTATCACAGGTAAAGACCTTTGAGAGTCCTTCTCTCTCATTAATAGGAGAATTCTGTCACTTGAGGCACATACTACAGTTGAAAAACTCTTGAGATGAAAATAGACATTAACTTGCACAGGAAAGATGGATAGCAAAAAGGATCAAACAGACTGGGATCAAAACAAATTGTATGTGTGGCTATCACTAATATTTGACCAAATGGTAGAATTATAGAAATAAAGAAGTAGAATTATAGAAATAAAGAAGTTGGACAAAAGCTACTGTAAAATGTTCATTTATTAAAATATTAAAGGCCATGAGATAGCCTTTCAGTATGAGATATTATTGTTTCATAGTCAGTAAGACAGGTCTTCAAGTTACTTTTTCAATATGCTAGAGGATTTGCTCTCAGCCACCTGTTCCCAATTATCCAGGGCTTTGAAGAACTTGGCCAAGGAGAGACATGCAAGTTCTTGAATGTTTCTAAGCCTTGGGGAGGATAAAGTCACAAACAAATGAATATGGAATGTTTAAGTTCTAGACCAGTGCTGTCTAGTACAAACAAAGCAAACCATAAATGTGAACTGCATATGTAATTTTATGTTTTCTAGGAGCCACATTAAAAGAAGTGAAAAGTGAATTTATGGTTTATTACTGTTGATTCACTTTGAATTAATATATATATATTGCAGGAAAAAAAAAAGAAGTGAAAAGAAACTGGTGAGATTAATTTAGTCATGAGTTTTACCTGGCACAATAGATCCAAAAATATGATTATGTCAATATGTAATCAGTAAGAAAAACATAAGTAGCTGAGGATGGTGGCACATGCTTGTAATCCTAGTACTTGGGAGGCTGAGACAGGAGGATCACAGGTTTGCAGTCAGCCACAGCTACTTAGTGAGGCCCTCCACAACTGAATCAAAATAAAGAAAAAATGGGGCTGGGGGTGTAGCTTAGAGGGGTTCAATCCCCAGTATCACAAAAAAAAAAACATAGTAAGATTTTTAAAAATTTTGTATTACATCTTTCAAGTCTTATGTATTTTATACTCCTTGAGCATCTCAATTCAGAATAGACACATTTCAAGAGTTCAACAGGCACATGTGGCCAGAAGTTACTATATTGAACAGGGAAGCTGTAGATTCTATACACCTTCAGTGTCTTTCCCATTTCAGAAGCCCTGCCTTCCCCAGCAAGAGCTTCACCTACTTCCAAGTGTCCAGCTCCTTCCCATACCAACTCTAATATCACCCAGGTCAAGAGCACGCCTAATCCACTGTGACTTAGAAACAGACCAAATAATGGTATATGCACATATGAACGTAGTGCTATGAACCTCATGTACACAGGATGTTCTAGAAAGGACAGCAATTTGGTGTAAATGGAGCACAGCATTAGTGAGGAATAGCAGGAGATGATGTTGAAAAAGCAGTCTGAGCCCAAATCACAAAAGGTGGTGCGTGCTCTGCATAAGAACTAGAACTTGAGCCTAAAGGTGAGGTGACCCACTCAAAAGTTTTAAGCAGGTACAGGACAGGACAGAATTTTTCTGCCCACAAGAAGTTTGATGTGATCATGTGACTTGCTTTGGCCAATTGAACGTGAACGGAAATGACAGGGGTCTCTTCCAGAAGGACACTTGAGAGCCAGCCAGCATGCTGCCGCATTCTCTTTTACTTCTAGCCACCAACTAACAATTTTAAGATAGTGACTTTTCTGTCGCCTGGTTCCTGAGTGATTACTGCAAGCAGAGCCTTCCTGCGGAATGACAGTGGACTTGTAGCAAGAGTAAGAAATAAACCTTTGTTGTCTTAGCCACTTTGATTTGCAGTGTGTTTATTACTGCAATAAAACTGCAGGCCATCCTGATTGATGCAGCAGGAGGGCAGCGTGATCAGATTTATATTTTCAAAAAAGGTAATGGATGGCGATGCGGAGGACAGACTAGAGGCAGGAGAGGAAGTTAATTACACACAAGGAAACCAATAGGGAGAGATTGCCATCATCCAGTAAAGAGGTGAGGAAGGCCTAAAATTAGAGCAAAAATGGTGAGGGTGGATGAAATGAGTTAGACTTAAGAAATATTTTGATTGCAACATCAATAAGAATTCAGTGACTAACAAAATATAGGTTTACAGATGTTTTAGTCACCTACTCCTATAAACAAGTTATCCCCAAACTTTGCAGACTAAAGCAGTGATAAATATGTATTATCTCACTATTTTTGTGGGTCAGGAAGTTCCAGAACAGGTCACCTGGTGGCTCAGGATCTCTCACAAGGTTGTGCAGTCAGATGTCGACCAGGTTGTTACCATCTGAAGCTTTGACTGGGGCACCGGAGGATCCACTTCCAAGACAGTCCATGTACCTGGCTGGTGAGATGACGCTAACTACTGGTGAGGGTTTTCAGATTCTTACCATTTGCACCGCTCTATAAGGCTGTTTGAGTCTCCTCATGACATGGCAGCTGGCTTTCCCCAGAATGAATGATTCAGAAAATAATATGGTGAAGTGGCAAGTTCCCTTATGACCTCACCTTAGAAGTCGCACTCCAATGCTTCTCACATACTCTTTAATCAGGCAGGCCAACCATGACACCATGTAGGAAGAAATCATAAAAAGATGTGAATACAGCTGGGTATGGTGGCACACACCTGTAATACAAGTACTTGGGAGGCTGAGACAGGATGATCACAGGTTGGAGGACAGCCTCAACAAATAATGAGATTCTCTTCAACCTCGTGAGACCCTGTCTCTAAATAAGAATAAAATAGGGCTAGGGGGTGTAGGTTAGAGGTAGAATGCACCAGTTTCAATCCTACTACCAAAAAAGAAAAAAGAAAAAGAAAGAAAAGTGAATACAAGGAGTTGAGCATAACTAAGGGCCAGATTGGAGCCTCACTACCACGGTGAAGATAGAAGTAAAGAAGCTGATGTGAGCTGGGCATGGTGGCTCAGGCCTGTAATCCGAGTACTTGGGAGGCTGAGTTAGGAGGATCGCAGGTTCGAGACCAGCTTAGTGAGGACCTCAGCAACTTAGCAAAATCCTGTTTCAAAATAAAACATAAAAAAAGGCTAGTGGTGTAGCTCAGAGGTAAAACACCTCTAGGTTCAATTCACAGTACCAAAAAAAAAAAAAATGAAGAAGAAACTGATGCTGAGACTTCTAGATTGAACGATTTAATGATGGGATTAAGCAAGATAAAAGAATATAAGAAGAAAAGAAAAAGAAGTTTGAGAGGGGAAAGAAGATAGTTACTTCAACTTCAGACTTATCATGTGGAAGATACTAAAAGATATACAAATCTAGATGACAAATCATTTGAAAATAGGAAGTTCCTAAGAGAGGTCAGAGTTGACAATTTGGGAGTCCACATTATATAAGTGGAGGAGGGAGAGAAGGCAAAAAATAATATGGCCCAGTAAGTGTGTACAGAAAGAAAAGAAGAAAGAAGCAAAAATGAGGAAGAGAACCTTGTGAGTAGTCTTATATTCAAGGGACAAGGGAAAGAGAAAAAGTCAGCAAATGACACAGGGCAGAAGGAATTAGGAGAGTAAGCAGAGAATGAGGGTCGTCTGGTCTGGGGAGGCGGGGATGGAGAGTTCTATTAGAGTTTTGGCAGCCATGCCAAGTGACCAAGCCGTGGAGCGACGTGCAAACTGAGACAAGGCCCCTGGAGTTCACAGTGACGGTGGGCGGCCATATGGGAAGTGGTCTCAGTGGAGGTAGGTGGGCAGCATTCACCTATAGGCATGATTTCTCCCTTGAGATTTAACTCTTCTCATGCAGGCAAAGTGGCTTCACTTATAACCGGCCCCCAGTGTAACACCTGAATACAGAACAGTCACAACCCACTCAGTATATAAGGATGAGTGCTTACAGCCATGAGAAGCCCCTCTTATCATGGGCCTGCTACGCTCTGTCTATTGGTGATGGAGACTGGATGAGTCAGAAAGAGCCCTATCTCCTCTTCCCAAACAGTCAAGCTTCATGAGAAGGTTAGGATGTTGACAAGCTTCTAATCATATTGCTTGCTAGCTGCTCTAAGGGACCAGGTTCATAGAGTGGAAATCCACTAACCCAAAATCACTGGATTTGAAGGGAGTAAGAAGAGGTTATCTTGATAAGTGCTCTTAAAGATAAATTAGACTGAGGAAGATTTACTTGCTCAAAGTCACATCACTCTTTCTTCCTCTTTTCCTTTCTTTTTCTCTTATCTTCTCTTTTTTATTTCTTTTCTCTATTTCTTTTTCTTTTTTTGGCAAGGGTAAAAGGGGCTGTCCAGGCTTCCTGACTTCCTGTTCAATGGTTTTTTAACTCAATCATGTTGCAGCGCTTTTTTTTTTTTTTTTGGTGCCCAGGAGCAGTATATCTCAGAGCTAAACCTCCAGCCTTTTTTATGTTTTATTTTGAAACAGGACCTCACTAAGTTGCTGAGGCTGGCCTCGAACCTGTGATCCTCCTGTCCCAGCCTTCCAAGTACTAGTATTACAGGTGTGTGCCACCACATCCAGCTCCTTCATTCTCTCTCTCTGTCTCTCTCTCTGTCTCTCTCTCTCTCTCTCTCTCTCTCTCTCTCCCTCTTTCACCTCTTTCACACACACACACACACACACACACACACACACACACACACATCTGACATGAGAAGAAAATAATGAACAGTAGTCTAATAGGCATCTCTAATTTAACATGGTCAAAATTGATTTGCTTTTTGTTGTTTGTTTTTTTCATATTGGGGATTGAGACCAGGGACATTCAACCTCTGAGCTACACACCAAGCCTCCCTTTTGTGTGTGTATGTGATACTGGGGATCAAATCCAGGGACATTCTACCTCCGAGCTACACTCCCAGCCCTATTTTATATTATTTATTTTGAAACAGGTTCTCACTAAGTTGCAGAGGGCCTCACTAAGTAGCTGAGGCTAGCCGCAAACCTGTGATCCTCCTGTCTCAGCCTCCCAACTACTGGAATTACAAGCATGCAACCACCACACCCAATTTTTTTTTTATTTTGAGACAGGGTCTCACTAAGTTGCTGAGTCTGCCCTCAACCTGTGATCTTCCTTTCTCCACCCCCCAAGTATTGGGATTACAGGCATGCAACACCATACCTTGCTTGAATCTTTTGATTTTGTTCCTCAAAAATATGTCTCTCCTCCCTCATCATCTTCATAACCATAAAGAGTACACCACCCACATCCTAGAAGTCTTTCTTGACATCTCTCTCACCTTCATAGCATTCACTTCACATCATTATACATTTTTATTTTCATATTATCCCTTTCTGCCTCCTCACTGGAATTTAAGATTCCTGGAGATATTTTGATCTCTATAAAATCTTCAGTGTAGCTGGGCATGGTGGTGTGCACTTGTAATCCCAGTATTTGGGAGGCTGAGACAGGAGGATCGCAAGTTCAAAGTCAGCCTCAGCAACTTAGTGACTCTCTCAGCAACCTAGTGAAACCTTGTTTTCAAATAAGAAATAAAATCAGGCTGGGAGTGTAGCTTGGAGCCAGAATGCCTCTGGGTTCAATCCCCAGTACAATAAATAAATAAATAAATAAATAAATAAATAAATAAATAAATAAATAAAATCTTCAAAGTGCTTAGCACATAGTAGGTGTCCCCCCAAAAAAATTTGTTGGTGAAATAAGTTCATACTAAATCTTAAGGTCAGAAAATATCCATATGTAAGCTGGACATGGTGGTACACACCTGTGTACTTGGGAGGCTGAAACAGGAGAATCTCAGGTTCAAGGCCAGCCTCAGCAATTTAGCAAGGCCCTCAGCAACTCAGTAAGACCCTGTTTCAAAATAAAAAATAAAATTGAGCTGGGGGTGTAGCTCAGAGGTGAAATGCCCCAATACCAAGAAAAAGGAGAATAAGGGAGGATGTGGGGTGAACAGGGGGTAGAAGAAGAAGAAAAGAAATAAAATATCAAAATGTCATTATTTTTATCCAAATAAGAACTGAATCTAGGGAGTTACCAGGAACTGAAAGCAGAAATATCTCTGTCATTGCTGCCATCAACAGATTTGACTTTGGTTTGAATGTAGTCACAGCAGCCCTGAGATACTTGTCAAGAATCCAATTCTAGCCCACTAGTATGCTCAGGAGTCAGTGACCCTTAAATGACAGGAGGTAATATAAGAAAACCAAAACTCATTACTACTCAAAATTAATGGCTTTGGCCGTTCCCCGTCAGGATCTGCTGAGCCTCCCTCACTCCTAGACATCCTGCCAGGAAATGACAGAACAAACCTAGTCACAGTGCAATAAAGAGTACTGCTTCGAGGGATCTGATTCCAAGAATTCATTCATTCAGTTGGCCATTTATTCCATTCATTTGGCAAACTTTCGCTGAGCAGATACTGCATGGCAGATGAGGCTAGGGGTCTGGGATGAACTCCTAGAATGATGTTTGCTGTTGTTTTTATTCCATCATGACAGTTATTCTTCCTTTCGCCATCCTCTTCATTATTCATGCAAAGCTGGAGGCATATGAGGGCTCCAAAGTAATCTAAGGAATGGCCCTACGTGTCACTGGCTTATTCTTCTACCATGGAAAGAGATGATAACATTTATCAGGCAGTCTCACCTACAGCCACCAGCAAATGGTTTCATCCTCTATCTTTGGACCATAGTATCTAAGTAACTTGAGTCACAGGGGCAAAGGGAAGTATTTGGTATTATTTCAGAAAGGAAACTGTCCCCCTATTTTGGCAATATTTTCCCAGTTATAATATAACCCTCAGAATCATGTAAATCCTTAGGTTGATAATAAATTAATATCTGGGGAACACTGAATTCTTATTTCACTCCAAGAGCTTGATCTTGGTGTCTACCATTTTTTCAGCTTGTCACATAAGCTATTATAGCTTATCATGATACAACAGAAAACTACTAAGGAGCTAATGAGGTGCTTACCACTATTTTTTTGCATTTAAAAATAGTTAATTACACATGAGAAATCAGAGGGTTAAATTTTGCACATTTTTAAGACCTTCAATAAGGCCTAATACCTTCAAAAATAAAGACAAAGAAAGATTCTCCTGGGTTAAATTTGGCAAAGACTTAGAGCTATCTTTGAACTCATTAAACCATCCTCGTCAGTCTGACCCTTACCAAGAATTCCCTTTATCTCCTTAGAATCTTGATTTCCTTCTGTATATCCACAGAACTCCTCTTCATTCCCCAGGTGGGCCTGTCAGTCACTGAGAGTTCTTAACATGATGCACTCGTTTCCCTGAGTTGCTATAATAAATTGCCATAAAATCGATAGCTTTGCCCAACAGAAATTTATTCTTCCACAGTTCTAAAGGGTATAAGCATGAAACCAACCTGTGTATCATCCTTAAAGAAAAGGGATAGAGTAAAACATCATGTTCCTGAATGCCTCCTTTCTACTGCCAAAAACCTAGCCAGTTAAGGGCACATTAAGAACCAGCCTGGGTTGGGAAGTCCAGACCCATACTGTCCTGAAGACCACTGCCTTTCTCTCATGCACACTGGGAACGAGGGCACTCGCGTGTTATCTGTAGAAACCCATGTTCTTGCACGTGCACCCGGACAGCTGCTCCTTGGGATGCTGGCCATACAAGCAAACCACGCAAGCGGATGCTGCTGATGTCACTGCTGCTGCAGCCTCACATAGAAAACCCCTCTCTCGGGGGCACAGAACAGAGGGCACTGATGGAGAAGATTCGTGTCTTTTACCTAACCACCCTCCACCAGAAAAAAACACCATGAGGGAGAGGAGGCGCTGCTTGGTGAAACGCCCTGAGGGACAGAGGTGAGGTCTGTTCAGCCTGTCTTAGAGCAGGCATTGGCCTCTTGTTAGCTTTCCCCCAGTAAGTCATATGCCTCCCACGCTGTCTCCAGGCACTTTCTTTGGTCTTTCAGCCGCCTACCCCACTGCCCTGACAAGACTGGGCTGTGTACATGACATGGTGTCTACAGGGCCGCCCTGTCTTTGAAGACTCCAGGGAAGAATGCTTCCTTGTCTCCTCCAGCTTCTGCAGTTGCCGGCCGGCCACCCTTGGCCCTTCTTGGCTTATAGCTGCCTCGCTCCGGTTTCTGCCTGCATCTTCATGTGCCTGGCTATCCTCCCTCTGTGTGTGTCTCTGCACCAATTTCTCTCTTTTGAGAACACCAGTCAATGGCTTTAGGGCTCATTCTAACCCAGTGTGACTCCATCTTAACTTGCTTATGTCTGCAAACACCTTCCTTCCAAACAAGTTCACATTCTCAGGCACCAGATGTTAAGACTTCAACATTTCATTTTGGAGGACACAAGTCCACCCACAGCAACACTCAAACTCTCAGTCTTCTAAATCTGAACAATTCCACCAAATGGCATTCTAAACACAAGGTAGAGCCGGGCGTGGTGGCACACGCTTGTAATCCCAGCATTCGGGAGGCTGAGACCGGAGGATGCGGGTTCGCGGCCAGCCTCAGCTACCTAGTGAGGCACTCTGCAACTTAGACTCGGTTTCAAAATAAAGAATAAAAAAATAGGGCTGGGGGGTGTAGCTCGGAGGTAGAATGCCCCTGAGTTCAATCCCCAGTACCACAAAAAAAATAAAAAATAAAAAATAAAAAATAAACACAAGGTAGCACTTAGCCCCTGTGGGCCTCCTCTGCGAAACCAGAATAAGGCCTTCCTGTCTCCTTCCAAAGCTCCTTGCCGGTTATGACAAAAGTTTCCTTCCCTCACTCCTTCTTTCTTCCTTTGTTGCCCTCCCTTCCCTCTTTCCTTCCTCTTTTCCTTTCTTTCTTCCTCCTTTCCCTCCTTCCTTTTCACAAATCCTCGTGTTGGTGCTATGGAGGATAGAAAGATGAAATGAGATTCCCAAAACTTAAACTTAGTAGGAAAATTCAACTGTATATAAAAACCGTAATATAAGACGGGAGTGATGGTGCATGCCTGTAATCCCAGTATTTAGGAGGCTGAGACAGTAGGATCGCAGATTCTACTTCCAGAATCAGTAATTTAGCAAGGCCCTCCACAACTTAATGAGAACCTGTTTCAAAATAAAATAAGTCTGAGGGTATACCTCAGAGGCAGAATGCCTCTTGGTTCAATTCCCAGTACTACAATAATAGTAATAAGAATAATATAAGGGAGAAAGTCATAATTGTCATAAGACAGTCATATATACAGTGGCACAAAAATACAGAGAAAATAGATTGATTCCTGTTGGGGAAAATCAGCCCTAAATATTATATAGCATTTGGATTTTTAGAGATCAAATAGAGTCCTCAGTTAAGCTTGGAGAAAAGGCATAGAGACAAGAAATTACAGTAAACCTAAACATTTTTCAGTGTGTCAGAGACCCTTCACATGTCTTTGCTACAAATACATGGCAGAAATTATATTAAAAAAAGAAAAAAGCACCAAAATGATACTAACAGTGGTAATCTCTGTGTTAAATAAAAATAAAAAGTGAACTTTTGTGTATTTTTTCAGATTTTCTTTAGCAAGCAAGTGTTAGGAAAAACAGTATTTCATTTTAATTCTCAAGAAGGATTTTCAAAGCACCCCAAAGCTGTTGTCACAAAAAAAGGAGAAATCTAATCTTCTAAGACAGAGAATTATAACTGAGACGACTATAATCATGTCAATTGTGGTATGGAGGGAAAAAATGGCCAGAACAGGCAGTTGATCAATCAAGTGGTTCCTGCAGAATTGTACCAGCATTTTAGTCTCCACTTGAAAGCCAGCAGAACTTGGGTTTTTCTTTTAGGCATGCAATGTCTGCCCTCTGCTGGTGACTCAAAAGTTATCAGATGAGTTTGCCTTTCCCAAGACGGAGAGGTGAAAACTGTAAAATCATCATTCTGATCTTAAGGCATTGGTTTTGTTATTTTGACAGGTCTTCTGTTTCCCTAAGCATGCTCCTGCAGCAGAGACAAAAGACCATTTGCTCACCCCCTCTCCTGGGCCAGTAATGGAGCCGTCCTCAGCCGGGACAGGCCCAAGAGAGGAGCATTCATCAGTCCACTCAGTAGCAGCACGGGTCTGGTCTGGTTTGTAAGGTGCAGGAGAGCAGAGAATGGGCACAGTACCTGCACAGTGCCTAGGGGTGGGTAAGGGGCTGGCAGAAATGACTCAGAAAATCACTTATACAGAGAATAATTAGATTTGTCTCCCAACTCAAGATCTTCAGTTAGGGTTGTTTTTCCGAATTAGGCTAAATCCTCAATCTCAACACTCTAGACTGTCAGTTCTGGTTATAGACTATCCTGTGCGGTGTAGGGTACTTAGCAGCATCTCTGGCCTCTACCCACTAGGTGCCAGTGACATCCTCCTCTCACCTGTGACAGCCAAAACTATCTCCAAACACTGCCAAATGTCCCTCCCCACACCTGAGAGGGAAGGGGCAGGGGTGGCAAAGTCACCCCCCTTGCTGAGAACCACAGCTTCAGGCCCAGTTTCATTTCCTTTTGAACATGGGGTATGTTTACAAACCACCACTCTTCTTGTATGCAGATGCGCAGGGATGATAAGGACAAAGAACCCTCCAGGTCCCCCTGGGCCAAGGTTTTCCTTTGCTTGGACTTGGTCTCATCAATGGCAAGAGGCTGATATCATAACAAGTCTTCCAAGACCGATCCATGTTGGTTTAACAAAAAGTTACTAAACACCTATTATGTGACCTTCATGACATCAAACAAGTTGGAAAATGAGATCTATGCTACAGGAGCTGAAAGCACTAGACAAAGGTGCTTCTCAAGTAAAAATGAATAACCAATCATTGGAAGGCAGCACCTTAAGAAAGATGGATGCCAGGCATGGTGGTGCACACCTGTAATCCCAGACCTTGGGAGGCTGAGATAGGAGAATTGCAGGTTTAAGGTCTCCTCAGCAACTTAGCAAGACCCTTTTGTTTCAAAATAAAATATAAAAAGGGCTGAAGATATAGCCGAGAGGAAGAATGCCTTCCAGTTTCCCCAGGACCAAATTTTTAAAAATAAAGATGGAGTATATGTTACAACTTCTTATTCACACTTATGCAATTCAAAAGAACACCGAAAACCTTCCCTTTCCCCAGCCCCAACAGTTGACGTAGAAATCTATTTGACGGCAAAACATGGCCTGAAGTAAATGAGGCTATTTATAGTCCTCATTTGTCCTACTGAGTGTGAACATTCTTTTTTTTTTTTTTTTTTTTTTTTGTGGTACTGGGGATTGAACTCAGGGGCATTCTACCTCCGAGCTACACCCCCAGCCCTATT